>WAAG01044966.1:4612-25614 GCA_013390105.1 Tichodroma muraria
CTTTATATACTGAGCATGATGTCACATGGTATGGACTCTCCCTTTGGTCAGTTTGGGTCACCTGTCCTGGCTGCATCTCCTCCCAGCCACCCCAGGCATCCCCAACTTCCTCAGCTTTGTGACAGTAAAGAAAGCAGAAAAAGCCTTGGATCTGTGCAAACCCTGCGCAGCAATGACAAAAACACCTCTATAGCATCAAACCTGTGTTCAACTCAAATCCAAAACACAGGTCCATACCAGCCACTGCATAGAAAATTAATTCCATCCCAGCAGAAAACAGCATAGCCATGCCTGTAACCAGGAGGAAGAGTAGGAGGGCAGAGGCAGTAGATCCTGTCTCTCTGAATCTAGGGGAGGAAACCAGAGGTAGGGGTTGCAAAAATCAAGGGAGAAGCTGGGTCTGGTGTAACAGAGAAGTGGATGTCTAGGAGAGATAAATCCCATTTTATTATGAAGATACCGTGTTCATTGTTAGAGAAAGTGTAAATTTTCTTGGCACTGTCACACAGAAGCATGACAGCAGTGGTGAGGTTGGAAACGATCAGTAAACCCTGGCTTTTTGTAGGGAGTCAAACTCCCTAAAACCACCTGCTGTAGCTTCTTTACTAGAAGCGGTTAAATCTAGAGGCAGTTCAGCACCCATAGGAGAAAATGCAGCTCATGTCTCCAGGTACTTCTGGAAACTCTCATCAGCAATTAAATGCAGCAGATGACACCCAGGGCCAGAGAAGAGCTGTGTCACACAATTACCCTGAGCTGCCTCCACTGCACCGTGGGCATAAGCCCTCAGTGTGGGGCTGGTAGCAGTGCTGATGTAGGGCACCATTCTCCTCCAGCATGGGGACATGGGGCATGGCTTTGTCCCAAAGCAGCCTCGTACATGTGACCTGCTCCATCTGCAAGACTGACCCCCAGCTCATGGACCACCCCCCATACTCCTCAGGGCTGCTCTCTCCAGGACTGTGCTTGCTGCAGTCACAGGGCACTGAGGAACTGCCTTGGACATTTATTACAAGGGAAGAAGAATGAGATCTAATGAACCAAAATACAGAACTTATGATACAACAGCCAACCACTTGCAAACATTACAATGACATTTTGTTCCTGTTATGGAGCCTTGAAGATCATCTATTTCTTTGTTTTTTAATGTGTGTGTTTGGTACTTTGTGTTCCTCTCTCAGAGGTGATTTAAATCTCAGCAGATATTTCCCTATAGTAAAGTGGTATTGAAATATCCTCAAACCAATTTGCAAAGTTTCTAGCTACAGATATTTAGGGACTATGAACTTTATGTTCCTGTGTCATCCCCTCAGAACAAGATGTTTGATCAGCCACAATTGTAGCTTTTTGTCTTCCTAATTTTTCCTCAAGCCTGGTGGGAGGTTGCAGGAGTCCCTGAAAGACCACATGCAACAGAAGTGAAGTGCTTTGTTGGCAGATCAGGCAGAGAACACTCAACCGCATCTCCATCCCAAAGGGCACAACACTCCAGTGTCATTTATGTGCCTGACCACTGCCAGCGCTACTGACTGGCACCAGCTGTACTTGATGCAAAGGAGAAGCATTGCATACCTGAATTTACCTGCCTAAAATTGCACAGATGTTTAAAGATTTTCTTTATCAAAACCTCTCCCTCGAGGACACAGTGGGATATGATGAGCCCTTCAGTGAATGAGCCAGTTCAGGAAAGTCGTGTTCAAACCCCTGCCATGGAGCCGTGCCCACCCCTTTCATCAGAGGTTGCCTCTTTGCTTATAGTGACCCAACATCCATGTGATCATGCTGTAACAGAATTCTGAAACTTTCTAGTTCTTCACAAGTGCTTTTGGGGATGACATCACTTCACAGATGTGGGCTGTGCAGAAACTGGACATCCCTTAATGCAGCAACCCAAATCCTATGGATTTTGTGTGTGCTGAAACTTCAGCTCATCATCTTTAGTCAGGGGCAAGAAACAGCAGTTGAAGGGAGAGATCCAGCCCTCTGCGTTTGGATGCTCAATCTCTTAAGATGCTTGCTTGTCTCCGCCAACATATCCAGAATGACTGTTGCACACTGATATTGGAACAAGGCTGGGTGAGATGGACTCCACTCAGATGTTTTTGGACAGGGCACAGGGGATAGAACTGTATCCAGTAACAGACGTGAACCATTCAGACTGATGTGGGTGTAAGTCCTTCTTCAGGTGTTGTCACGTCACGCTCAGCTTTGATGGCACAAGTCTCATCTGGAGCTCTACAGCCGTAGAAGATTCTGACTGCAGCAGACAGGGGCCTGTGCCTGGAAAAGGGGTCTCTGGCATTAATGCAGTGCAGCAGGTGTGTGTCTGCTGCCTCTGGGTGCCTCTCCTTCAGATGAAGGGACACAACAATAGGAGTGCCTTTTCAGCAGGGAATGCCTCTATACTCACAAATTATTCCACATCACAAAAAGGGACATTTTGAAATTTCCCAAGGAAAAATAGAACTAAATATATCTGGGATCAGTGGAAAAAATCTATTCTAAATATATCCCTTTGAATTTTACATTGCAGGGAAAATATTACATACTTAACAGGAAATATATTTTTGTTATTACAATGAATATTTCATTCTAGTAGTCAAGATTGCAGCCTAATATTCTAATGCACTAATAAAGTTGCAATGAAATGTTTTGGCTTCTCCTCAAGGAAAGATTTAGATAAATCAATTTGTTCCCATAAAACACTGTTTCAATTAAACAACATTTTTCATTGCAAGATTGTTCTTTGAGAACTTTGAGGCAGCTTTAGATATGACAAGAAAGATGCATAGATTACAGATGTTGCTAGTCTGAATTTGTCTCCTATATAATCATATTTCCTGTACCATGCTGGATGTGCAGATAAATCTTTCTTCCCAATATAAAATAAGGGAGAAAAAAATTCAGATTAAGAGAGATTATTTTAATTTTAGAACTGTTAGAAAATAGACTGATGTGTTGTCAGAGTGAAAAAGAGACGCAGAAAGTGAAAGCTAAGGATGAAAATGTCAGACTTAAAATAAATCTAGCCAGGCAAGTTGAATTTTAAATTGTTCCATAATATTACAGTTGCACTCTGAGCAATAATTAAGATCTCTATTGTTTGCATTCCATGAAGAATCTTTTAATATCCTGCAATTTATCATTCTAAAACTGCATAGTAATATAATCCTCTCCATTCTAAACAGAGTTGTAATTGTTAAAGAAATGGTAAAACGCATCAGAAATTCACCACAAACTACTGGCATCATTTTTCCAGGGACATGCCTTGGTAATTTGTGATGAGATATTGAGATTAGTTCATTAAGAGACAAAATCTGAAGGATTACTAAGCGGTAAGCGGAACAGAGATGCTCAGGACCCTCCCTGATAAGGAGGTTTAGGTCTCTGCTGCATCTGCTTTGGACACAGGCTCAAGGTCTGTTCTTGGCTAGACTGGCAGATGACTGTGTTTGGTTTAGTGGGTTAAACCCAGTGAAACTCTTCTGCAGATAACAAAATAACATTCCTGTGTAGATAACAGCAGAACTGGACCCTTGCAGCAGTGCATGGGCCAGGTGCATGTGGCAGCCACTCATGGTTTGTGCCATTTGAAGCTTGGTGCCTAAGCTGACTGCCCGCACAGGTGAGATCAGTGGCTCTCCATCATGCTGAGCACTGGGATGGAGTCACCCTCACCCAAGTTTGGACACTTAAAGATTTAAGTTTTAAATTCTAAGTTTGCCCCAAAGCTTACAACTTTCCTAGGTCTTAGGACTCCGCCTATGTAAAGCTACAGAATTCTTCAAAGAAAGTGATGCTTAAGTTAAACAGCTGCTGACAGTTCACAATTCAGTTGTTTTGGACCAAGAGAGAATGTCATCATCTCTAAGGCAAGCCATTCTCCCACTGCTAAAATTCATTCTCTCCTAATGCATGCCTTTTTAAGGTATGTCATTTTAAGCTTCCTCAAAGAAGCAAGTCTCTTTCGTCCCTCCTCCTACTGAGCTTCATCAGCTTCGGCTGCAGAGACCTCCTGGTAGCTTTTGCCATTGATCACCATGTGGTGCTTCTTCCATCCTTTCAAGCTGTTCCTCTAGGATTTGGGAAGCCTAGATATGAAAACCTCTAAACTGAGAACTAAGTGCAGCATCTGCAGCATGGGCTAGTGAATGAGCACATGACCACAAGTATCCCAGAAAAAGGCAGGGAAAAAGCATGAGGATGTCAAAATCAGGAGAAGCTGCTAATTCCCAGATGTAAAACATGCAGGCAATCCACTAATACACAAGGCAGGGGCATCTCTCTCATTCCCACAGCATTATTTATTCCTCAGAAAGCGGCTGCATGCAGGCAGTTGCCCACCACCCCATTTCACACCCTGGATTGCTGAGCCAGAGGTCCTTAAACATGGCCAAAAGCTGAAGGAGCAAAAGCTGTTCTCAGGAAGGGGCCCCTTGTGAAGGCCGATGCCTGAACAGAGAATACACAGTAGAAAGGGGAGCCACAATGCTGCCCTCACGAAGTACCTACTCATTGGTCTTGTCCTGGGCATGAAATGGTCTACAGGCAAATATAATAGTCTATTGGCAAACTTCCAATGAGTATCTCAAGAGACATGGCCTTCAGAAAAGGTCTGTGTAGGGAGAGTGGTAGAAGAGAGAAATCATATGGCAATGAGTGATAAGAAACCAAAACAGGCAGCTGCCAAAACCTGAAATATACACAGATATTTATACAATATCTATAAACACTGACTATGGAGACATGGTTAAGATAAAACACAATGTTTTAACATATATTTCAGTGATTTTGAGACAAGAACCTTTGTTTGCTTGCTTGAGTAGGAGAACATAAATATCTGAACTTCTCATAATGAAGCAGCAAATAATTACTTTGCCTTACTACCCAGTCATCTTCCTCTTCCCCTCAACCCTCATGAGTCATCACTCATCCCAGTGCCAGTGTCACAGATCTGCTAATGGAAACCACATTCTGCTGGTGGTGCTAAGGACCAAGTTCTCCTCTGCACAGGAAGAGCAGAGAATAAGCAAAGTTCCAAGCACCCCTGTTTTCCCTCCTTGGCCCTGCTCTGGCATGGGAAAAGAAATGAGCTCTGAGCAGGCAGAGAAACTGAGGACAGCAGTTATCCAGAGGGCCTGCAATGCTAGGATGCAGGGAAACCAGGGAAAAGCAGTTAACATTAAAGAAACTGTATGAGAACTTGGGGTTTTTTTCCTCCAAATTCCCCACATCCAGACTCTTTGGGCATTATATTTCCAAACTCACATAACCAACTATAAATCATTTTCCTAATTTCTGTTTTTTTCTTTTTTCAGGAGGAAATCTAGTATGTAGGACAAAAAAAAAAGCTCCTAGGATTTTAGGTCCTTTCTCTTTAATTACACAGAAGTTACCAGAGACAGTAATTAATGAGACATGGGACTCTGATAATTATTATTCTCCTTTCTCATTATTGTGTCTTAAAATACGAAGTTTGCTCATATTTATTATAAATCCTCAGCTGCTCCTACACAACCATTCAATTTAAGGACATAAGCACCACAGGTGGGTAAGATGTAATTTCCCCCTGTACTTTTTTACTACCACAGGTTTCTGAATCCCAGCAATATCAGAAAGCAAACAATTCTACCTTTTTCAAAAGCTGATTTATTACCATCTCAGAAAGAGAAGTGGCATCGTTTAAAATGCACAGTAATTTGCTGCTCTTAAAATCAATCAAGCACAGCCAGTACTGGCTGCTATTTTGACAGGATAAAAACATGAGCCTGCCCGCTGCACCAGCTCCAGCACTGCTGGCTGCAATCTCATCAGGCTGGAGACAGGAGTGAACATTGCCAGCCATGTCCCCACGGAGTTCGCAAAGATCCAGCTAAGAGTAACTCAGAGGCAAGCAGAGAAGTATTTAACATTTCCTTAATGTCCTTCAGAGGTGTTCACATGAACGGGAGGTTGAAACCCTGCAAAAAATGGGCAGCTAGGATCTGTTAAGGTGAGAAGGGATTGACTTCAGGGGACCAAGGAAACTTTTTTACTTTGAGTGACTTACAGAAGGAGCTGGGAAAAGGAAGGTTTCCTGCTGTTCTTGTTTATCTCAGGGAAAATGGGTTGAGCTAGTGCCGTGCAGCACTGTTCAGCCCCACCCCTGTGAATCCCTGGTCTTCAGGGTCACAGATACCACATTTCCCAGTGCCTCTTGATTCCAACAGGACACCTGAACTAAGGAACCCCCTTCATCATGGCTTTCTGCAGATGAGGATATTGAGTTCTGTTAGTGGGAATAGTCACTTGGTAAATATCACAGGTCACAACTGCCATTAGCCCTTGAGCCACACTAGAGTCACATTCCCTAAGTGACATGCTCTTGGATGACAGGCCGAAAACATTACAATCCTTTTAACCAGGGCAGTCTGCCAACCATGACACACTACTGAGTGCTGTTTCAAATGTGTGTGACCACATCCCAGTTGTCTACTGGGAGAAGTCTCCGGCTCATGGCACTTCTTAGACCATGCCCAGGAATCCTTTGCTAGAGTTCTAGATGGTCTGGGATTAAAACACACCATGTTTTTCTCTGCAAACCCAAAAATGTTCAAGCTTAAGGGCCTGTGCCTACTTAATTGAATAGTCTAGAGGTAGCCTTCTGTAATGCAGATAGCCAATATCTATTGTGCATCTGTGAAATTTTCATGTTCAGCAGAAGTTTTGGTATAAAATTTACTAAGAACTACTCTGTTAAGGGATCATTTATTGGTTTAGAAGGTTGCAAAAATTCCAAAATATAGAATGTAAGACCGTCACGTTCATTTCATATTTTCAGTGTGAGCCTCATCAAATATGTAGCAGTTATCTTATCCTTTACTCTGAAATGAGTTTACAGTGAAATAATGCTCTTGAAGTCATCTTTCTATATTATAAGAAGCCACTCTACACAGGGATTCTGCACAAATGATCAAAACTGGTTATTGAGTTTTTTTCTGTTTATTCTAGGGACAAAAATCTCATATGGCAGCATTCCCCAAGGGTAGGGAAAAATGAAAAGGATGAGTAGATTTTAAATATTTTTGTGCATTCTCAAGGAAATTTTAAAATATAGAAAATTTAAGGAAGGCATACTGTTGATTCTTTTTTCTTGGTTTAGTCTTTTGTTGACTTTCTAGTAGTCATTGGTTAATGCATAATATTCTCTGCACAGGTATTAAATCACTGTGGTGATGTCTGTGGCATAGAAACTGAGATAAGGAAAATGAATTCAAGGCTGTGGCAGATGGAAAGGTCTGTTGTTCTGCTCTGATATCTTTGCTAACATAATTGTAACCATTATATTCTTGCTACAGGGGTAACATTATCTGTCCCTCCATAAACCCATAGGATAGTTAAAAACCTTCAGCATAGATATACTTCCCAGTACAGCTCCAGTTTTTAGAATATTTGTGTATAATAAATGGTTAGGGGTGAACTATGAACAAAATACGTAATCAGTGTAACAACTGTATCTGTGCTATCTCAGAAAAATCTGCCCAAAAGCAGACATCCTCATTTTAACTATGGAAGACATTTCTCTAAGCTGCAGCAACTTGAATGCATCTCATTCATCATTGTACTCCTGATGAATTGAGTCTAGACTACCAGTCAGGGGGTGGAGGAGAATCAGCCTCATGCAATTATCTGTATTTAAAAAGTGAGTGTAGACATTGGGACTAAACAGAGGGAAAAGGCTCTTACTCAGACTGTGCAATAAAAGGGCAATCACATTTGTGATTTGAGTTTCTTGTCTCTTACTTCATGAGTCAGCTTTGCCATTGCTGTTACCAGACAGACCAGTGGAAATATCTTGAGTATACCTCACTTCTCCTTCACTTTACGCTGCATTGGATCCCCACAAAATAAGTATTCTTAATATGAACAGATACTAAATGAGATTTCAGGTTTTGTCCATGGAAGTGGCATTAGAGCCAGCTGATTTTAACAAGAGTTTATAAGGGGCTTGACTCAACTCCACTGCATTAGCTCCAGCTAATAATGGATGCGGTTTTGTTGGGAGCATTTAGATTTACCACATAATCATTGTTTCACATCCAGACAAGCTCAATTTACAGAGCCTATTTGTCCTTAGGAAAGTTACATTTACTTTTCTGAGCAAAAAGTCTGAATACTCAAAAGGCATTTCCCTGGGGTGTGAATGAGGGGCTATTTGGCAGGAATGGAAGGGAGCCAAGGTCTGGAGAAGCCGGAGCCAAGGTCTGGAGAAACCAGACCAGCCAAGGACTGGGAGCCAAGGTCTGCAGAAATCTTGAATCAAAATGTTCTCTCAACCCTCTGATTTCCAGGGCTACTTTCACATACAGCCACAAAAGGAAAATATTTTGCAAAGGAGTATAGGGATAGAGAAAAAATTCTACCACAGTGTTCATGCTACTTTTATTCAGTTAGCCTGCAAGGATTGGATTCTGCTCTCATCCATATCTCGTATCGTGAAGTGCTATGACTTCTGTGATCACAGAACCAAAGAATAGTTTGGGTTGGGCAGGACCTTAAAGACCATCTAGTTCCAAGCCTTCTGCCATCCTCTGCCCATGGCGCCTTCTACTAGACCAGCCTGCTTAAAGCCCTGTCCAACCTGGCCTTGAACACTTTCAGGGATGGGGCATCCACACCTTCTCTGGGCAACCTATTCCACTGCTTCACCACCCTCACAGCAAATAATTTCTTCTTAATATATAATCTAAATCTGCCAGTTTAAACATATGCCCCTTTATCCTATCACTACAAGCAAGCCCTTGTAAAGTTACTCTCCAGATTTTTCTTTAGGCCTTCCAGGTACTGGAAAGTGTTCTAAAGTGTCCCTAGAACTTACTCTTCTCTAGACTGAACAACCTCAACTCTCTCAGCCTGTCTCTGTAGGGGATGTGCTCTAGTCCTTTGATCATCTCTGTGGCCTCCTTTGGACCCACTTCCACAGGTCCATGTCCTCCTTATGTTGGTGGCCTCCGAGCTGGATGCAGCACTCCAGGTGAGGTCTCACCAGAGCAGAGCAGAGCAGAGGGACAGAATACTCTCCCTCATCCTGCTGCCCACAATGTTTTTGGTGAAGCCCAGGGCACAGTTGCCTTTGTTACCTGCAAGGACAATATTGCTCTTCTTGACTTCTATGATGATGCTCACAACTCATGTCCTAACCCAAGTCACTCTGCTTTAATAGGAATATTTCCACTATCTTCAATGGAGCCATTACAGAAAGCAATGTAATAAGCAAAGCTGAGATTTCAAAGTCTGCATTTAATTTAGTGTCCTAATAACATTGCTTTGCTGTGGAAATTGAGGGCAAAGATCTCAGTCTCTTAAATGAAATTTTCTCTTAGCATTTGTGTGCCAAATCAAAATAGTCTCTTCAATCAATGAAATAAATGGAGCAGTTAAATACAAATAACTTATAGACATTCACCTTCTACAACTCAGAGAACTGGGAGAGCATATGGTGTTAGGTTCTCAGTGAATCCTTTGGCAGATATTCTGGAAGAATAGTAAAGCAGGAAAGGAGACAGCAAAACATAACACAAAACAAAGAATGTACCACATATAAATGTTTAGTGCTGCACTTTATTCTTAGTGGAACAACTTTTAAAACATTTGACATCAATTTCATTTGAAAGCTTTGAGCACTCAACGGGATTTCTTAATGAAGTTAAGTAACTATATTGAAAGAAATTCTTTACTGTGAGGAGGGTTAGACACTGGAGCAGGTTGCCCAGGTAGATTGGCAATATTCCAACACCGGAAGGGTTCAAAGCAAGGCTGGACAAGGCCTTAGCAACCTGTTCTAAAAGGAGTTGTCCCTGCCTATGTCAGGGGAGGCTGGGACTAGGTGATCTTTAAGGTCCATTCCAACCCCTTAACATTTTATGATTTTATTACACAAATCCCTAAGAGAGTTGAATAATAACAATATCTGAGACATTAAAAACATTTTATTGCTTATGTGCTCTAATGTCTTTGTGCTGGCCTGAAACCCCAGGTATCTCAGCAGCTCAAGCACAGCAACTTCAAACAATTTCTGTAAGCTGCTGCAGGCACCTTGGCTGTCCAAAAAGATAGTACCACCAAATTAATTTGCTCTTGAGGCACTACAAGAGGTCATTGCACATGAGCTTAACCAAGAGTGCTAAAACCTACTACTAGGTTAGACAAAACACTTGCAGGTGGAGAGTAAATGACACTGGCTGTGCTGATACACAGGCAGATTGCACAATGTGCATGATCAGTACAGCAGATTGCTGTTGGAAACTGCACACCAAGTGCTGTCAGCTGTCTAAAGCCCTGCACAGTGGGAATTTGGTATTGAGAGCAAAGTTGGGGTGATATATCCTTCCTCCCACTTTCTTTGAAGCAGCAGAAGCTATCCCTGAGAGTCACCACAGCCAGAACACAGTCTTACAATATAGGAAAGCCCCTTTCCTACCTTCCTTAGGAAAGATGTTTCATTTAAGTGGCATGAGGTATATATGTTCCTAGATCTCTTGGGATGCAGCTAATGTTCTTACATGCATTTTGGAGACATCCCATTCATGGGAAAATCTGATAGAACTCTGTAATATGCTGTAAAATCCTTCACAGAAACCACTATGAGCTCTCAAAGGAGTGTTTGCCATCAGTACCACCTCAGCCACAGCAGCTCCCACAAGGAGTTTGGTGTAACTGAAGGGGTGGTCAGGGAAAGGCCTAACAGCCTACGAGTGCTGCCAGAGGGATTCTACCAAGTTTTCATGCAAGGATGGGGGAGAAGTACCTCTGTAGTTTCTCTGCTTGCACAGCTGTGCAGGGATTGGTACATCTGGCCTCATGTCTTGGAGGAAACTTCTTGCTCTCACATTTGCCTTGAACAGAAACCATTTACTTAAATCCAAAGAAATAAATAATCTGGTCTTCTGATTCTATGTATCTGCAAAAACAGAGGAGACCTATAAACTGTGTTGTTTACCTGCTTCATGTGTCATCCTACCACATAGCTGGCTCTAAGGCCTGCCCAGAAATAGAAGTGGGAAAAAAAGCTAGGTATAGGACATCTCTAAATAAGACTTTCTGAGGCAGGGAACAGCAACCCATTCTAACCATTGGTTAGAAAGATACTATTTTCAGCTGCCAGCTATAATTAAACAGCTCATTTTCCTAAGGCAGAAGATCACAAGCTTCCTCCACAGAAAAAGTTTTTGGTTTTTAATTAAGTTGCCAAGGAGCTGCTCTCACAGAAAAGCCTGTAAGATCTTGATATTGTGAGGTCAGTCTGAGACTGTCAGATATGTCCACGTTTCATGAGAAAAACTTCATACTTTAATGAAGACTTAAATGAGACCTTTTAACCTCTTTTCCTGCTTTGTATCTTTGGACAAATAAGTAGCAGTTATTTGAGTAAAAATGCTTGGAATTATCATGGTCTGCTGTGAGTCATTCTCTCTCAGAGGGAATTTTCCCAACAATGAGAAGCAAACCAGGACTGCAGGCAAGAGGTAAGATCCCAGGGTGGCCAGAGGGAAAGAGAGAGGGAGGAAAGAAAGAGGGCATTGCAGCCAGGGAGGAGCAAGAGTGGAGGCCCATCCATGGGAAGGGCATCTCCACACCACCTGTCCTACTGGGACCAGCTCTCCTCTCTAACGTCAGCCACCACCCAGGGCAGCCACTCTGCATCTCCCTGACACCTCCTCTCTCCAGGGACTGGGAGCCCATGGACAGCCCTGGACAAGCTATAACATAACAAATGGCCATACCCCACAATGTTTCAGGGAGAGCAAAGGTAGAGACAGAGGCAAACACCACTGCCCAAAGCCAGTGTCATGGATATCTGGTGATATAATGCTATATTTTCCCTCTCTCCCCAATCCTACCCTTCATTATTTACTCTGATTTTATTGTTCAGATTTCTAATTGCACTATTTTCTAAAGCATTTGTCTAAGAGTGAGCTAAACGAAGATGTGTTACATGGCATGGTACAGCTGCCTTGAGCAGAACTTTAAAAAGATGGGCTCTCTTATGCCCCAACAATCCTCCCTTTTCCAGTAATGTTTAATGTACGTAATTATGTGCCAGATAACAACTTACCTTATTTGACATTTGAGAAATGCCAGGATTATGTTTCCTTGAGTGCTCCCACAAGAAAGCAGCATTTCTATGAGACCAATATGCTGAAACGCAACTTGGCACTACTCTGGCACCCTCTGGTCGAGGGGGGCTGCTGGGATCACTCCCAAATGCTGCTCAAAACCTTCATGCATGGCATGGAGGGCTGAGGGAAGATTAGAAGCCTGTTTTACAGTTGTGTAGGCTACGCCTTGGAGAGGGTCAGAGAGGAGAGGCTTTCCTACCTAGAGACTAGGTTTGCACAAGGTATGGGGAATTAAACAGAACTGTGACATTTCTGTCCATAATTACTATTTTTTTTTCCTAAGAACAGACAATATACTGCAGTTCCAGTAGGGGCATAAATGCCTCCTCTTATCATTTTCAAAATTCCCTTTATTTTTCTAAGGACAAAAACATTATTTCATTAAATACATGCTGTTTTCCAACACCCAAATCAACATTTACCCTTTACTGACAATGCAGTCAGACCCTCGGCTTCACTTGATGACCGTTTTTCTTCCTAACTTCTCCCATGTCCCTTCCAGACCCCACCATTGCAGAGCTGCTATAGCCCCAACACCGATGGCAACTAGGGTTGCCAAAAGTGGTCAGCAGTCAACGCATTCAACAATCTCTAAAAGCAGTATGGGAAAAGCAGTGCTTTCTGTATTCTCCTTACCTTAGTAACTCTGATGCATCCTCTGGGTCTGCCCAGGGGAACCTTGTGACTGGGAAAATTCAAAACTTGAACTTTGCAGGTAAGATATAATTCTGAGGCTTTGTGTGAATTTTTATTTATTTATTTATTTATTTATTTATTGTATTAGGAAGATGAAATTTGAGAGAAAACACTTGTATCTATCCATTTGTCTTGATTTATATCTTATCCCCATAAATAAAGGTTTCTTTCTATGGCAGCAACATTAAAAATAATGCAGAAAGAAAAGGCATTTTTCTTCCTATAAACCTTTTACACTCAACTGTCTCCCCCTTGGCACTCTACTGGGAAGTGGGACAGCTTGCTCTATTTAATAACCCCTGCATAGTCTATGCATTCCTTTGAAGTTTGGTACTTCTAATACTTTCTAAATAAAACACCAAACAAAGTCATCATATAAAGTGCATCCAGTCACCACCTGAATTTTAATGCTCTCTTTCTGAAGTCTGTTTTCTGCCCCATAGATTTTTAAATATATGTTCTTATTGTGTGTCTGGGAAAAGGTATGACTCAGTGACAGCTAAACTCATTTAAGTAGCCATTTGCCTCCAGATACAGAAAGCTTGTGCAAAGCTTGAAAAGCATTGCTCTGTGCCCACAAACTGTATAAACCCAGGGAATTAAGTGGAATTCCCTGACCTAAAGCTTATATAGAATGAAGGAAAGGTAATCACATATAAATGTGAAATTCACACTCAAAAATGAGAGAACTTCCTGGGTCAGATGTCCCTGTCATCCAGGAACGTATCTCAAGAAAGGAGAGGATGGACAGGATTTAGGTGTTGTCATGGTTTCAGTATATATTCAGTATATATTTGCTATTCTCACAGAATCTGTCATGAAGGTGTTTATGGACTTCCTGAGCCAGAGACTACATCTAGACAACAACATTTAATAGTTTCTGATGGACCTGGCCTCTAGTAATAGGTACAGTGCCTTTCTGAACCCATTTTCACCTGCTGTAACCATGCTGTCCTGCAGCAATGAGTTCCACAACTCTGACTGCTTTAGGAAGACATCTCTGTGCAATGCATCTGACAAAGTCATAGGAGTGACCGCTATTTTTTGTAGCACCTCTCACCTGCCTTCCCTCAGGTGAAGGAGAGCTTTCTGTTGTCTCCTTCAGCTCTACCTTCCATGGTTAAGGGAATATTTCACTCCACTGGGTAGCACTGTGTGCAGCTAGTGTTGGAGTTGTGGAGACTGATTTCTACAGCACCTAAATAACTAAGTATTTTGTTCTCAGGGTTTTTTTTTAGTAATTCCTAATATTTGCTTTCCCTTTGAAATGAAATTTGAATATCAGCTCTTCCCTGAGTGCTGGTAGCTAAGTCATGTGTTTGTGCTTAGCTAGGGCCATTCCCTGCCTTGTGCATTACTTGCAGTCACTGATAGAATTTCACCTGTCATTTTCTTACCAGGTCAACCAGCATCATGAAATTCTCACTGCAAGATGAACTCTAGACACCAATTCAAAAATTTAAACTGAAAACAAACCAGCTTTGTCTGCTGAAGGGTGAAAATGAGAGAAAATAGTAGGATGAAAGCACATTGCTTTACAGTACCTCATCTCTAAAGGAGCTGCTGTTCAGCTGTCTGCTTGGTAGCACAATTTACAAATCCCTTTATCTTACCAGAGATGAAATTTCCATCCCTGCAAAGGATCAGTGTTCAAATACTTCCCAGGTTCTTAACAGTGACCTTAAGAGGGACTTAAGTAGTGATTACATTTTATATTAATCTCAAGACAGAGAGCATTCAGTATGTTCATATTTGCTCAAGAAGCTAGAGACTTCTGAAGGGAACTTCTATATCCAAGACAGAGAGCACCAGCTCCACAGAGGCTCTGGCTGATACCACAAACAGTTGTTTGTGGTTGCTGTGACTTTCATACCTGCGACCTGGAAAGGGCTCCTGGAGGATATCCTGCCAAGGGCAGACTGCAGGCACCCTAAACATATGCCTTCAAAGTGAAGTAAATACAAATGAGGTTGCATTTTTGAGCCACCCTAGGAAGAAAAACAGCCACATGAATCTTGGTTTGTGTGTTAGTTAATTATTTTTAAAATTGACATCAGAAAATATAATGCTATACATAGCAGAAGCAGAAAGGAAAAACAGAAAATGTTTCTGTGACCAGCCATAAATCACAAGAACTACAAGCTCTGGCAGCTGTAATGGAACTAAATTTTTAAGACGGCTTTAGAAAGTAGAGGGTCTACATGTGGAAGTCAGGTTCTATTTAATTATTAAAGCCTCTGTGGAATAATAAGAAAACAGATCTATCAACCATACACTGGGACAAAAACCATACTCAGTAGGATATATTTCACCCTCTGTATGCACATTTTATATGTATGCTCACATGCTGTAGCAAGCCCATAAGACTGCACCTTCACAGCCAATAAAAAAGCATTCAATTTTCCAGCTTGTGCTGGCAATGGACTTTCTTGCCATTAGTGTTAAGTGCTTGGGCACTTCTGGGCAAGGAAATTAATAGTCAACAGGTCATAGCTCATACCCAGGCATGTAAATAAACTCTATACTTTTCATGTGTGTTTCTTACAGAAAAATTGCAGAAACATGCTCAATTTGACCTACAAGAATTTAAATTTACCTACATTTATATCTTGATGATCACAGGTAATTTTTTTTCCTATCTTGTATGCAAAAGTATTAGGAATATTAATAAAATCACAGAATGATGTTTGTTAATTGATCTATGTTTCGGCTTTAAAAGGTAATTTTGTGCAGACAGTTAAATATAAAGAGACTAAAACTAGGATTTGCTTAATATACAGGATTCCATTTGTAGAAGTGTTCAGCTGAACTGTATGAGTTTTACTTTCTGAGGTTGACAATGAAGAAGCAGGTTTCATTTTGGTCAGAGGTAAAGTGCTGTAATATACATATTTCTCCTTTTCCACAATACTACTTGATTACTCTGAACTTGACCATTCTAAAATGTTTCAACTTATTATGATTATTATATAACTATAATTTCAAATAGCATTATATAAATATTTTATGGAAAAGCAAAATGGCTTCTTTTGTTCATAATTTAATTTGGCTTCTTTCCAGCAAAAAAATTGAAAACTTTCAGTTTTCATTAACTTTTCCCCTTTTTTAGCTATTACTCATTTCAGCCTATTTAATAAAAAAACTTCAGTTTCAGAACATTTTAGCTAATTTCATTAAATCATTTAATGTACATCTCATTTGACGAGAACTAAATAAATTGCTGAACAAAAAGACCAGATATCTAAGGAAATTGTCTCCCTGAATTTAATTAGACATACAGGCTTCCTCTGGACATTCTCCTCTCCACAAAGCACTTTCTGAATGACTTCACTCCATTTCCATGTTTTAAATGACAAGATTTTACAGGATATTTAAAGCGCACAATAATAGAGTAACAGTCTTAATGACTGGAAAGTAATTGGGCAATTGTTACTCCAGATGCTTGTATAGAAATACATATTAAAAGAAGTTCAGGTAAGTAATATTTAGCAATATTTCCTCTTATTTGCACCCAGAACTTGTTGCATCAGCTCAACAGCAATAAACCATTGCTTACTACCTATGTCTCCTCCATGCTGCTGCAACAGAGGTTCACTGCAGTCTCTGAATAAATGGGTTTCAGCTATACCTTAGACTATGGACTGCACACCCAGGACATGATTTAATTATCCTGCAGTATGAAAGTTAGTTTTCATGCTTTTAAGAGTAGGGGTTGTGTAAATGCAAAGGCATTTAGACATTCACTGGGACTTCCAAAAGCACCTAAGCATATGAAATTGTCAGTTTAGTCCTCCTACGCAACCTGCACAGCACCCATCTGCCTTGTTAGGCACTGAAATGCTTGTTAAAGTCTTGCCCCCTGCTAAGGAAAACTTTGGCCCAGAACTGATTTTTCAGCCATTCAATTTAAGGTAATTATTGTGCCAGTACTGTAGCTGACCCACCTTCCAAAGTACAGCTGGAGGTGAAACCTCATTCCTGTGATGAGCTTCCAGCATGAAGATTGAAAGTGATGGTGAAGCATTAACATAACTTCAAATACCAGGCAGAAATAGCCCAAGCCCACTGGTGTTAGGCTGACCCTAGACTTTCTAACTACTGATAAAACAAACTCCCCCCCTCTAAAAGACACTGTCAAATATTTACTGAGCATGTTTTGGGTTTTCTTCCTCTGCATAGGAGTTTGGCCCCAGTGAGATGGCTCTCTCATCAGTAAGGCCTGAGCAAAGCTTGAGACTGACTCACATTTGCAGGTGGATTTAGCCAGGATGGCTGAAAGACCTGCTGCCACCCTGCTGCTCCCAGGGGCTGCTGCCCACAGGGCAGAGCAGCAAGGTATCACTTGTGTTCCCCCTTGTGCAGAGCAGCATGGAGCATCATCCTGTGTATCAGCACAGCATGAAGTGCACACAGCTGGCACTGGTACATCAGGCTATGACTCCTGGCCTTTGGAGGTGGAACAGCATCGTGTTCAACTTCTCCTTCTCCAGGTACACCAAGGACTGCAAGGGGAGTGGTGCAAACAGTGGGAATGGCTGCAGCTACACCCATAGCTCTACCTGTGAACACAGGCAGCAAATGCAGCTGGAGCACAGGCAGGCAGGGATGCAACTGTGACCAGACTTCAGAGAAATGGCTAAGAAGAGGTTTTCTAAAGCAGAATTCCTCAAAGCAAGTAAAAAGCCCAGAATGGGAATGAGTCTTGTAAGAGATATGGACAAGTTCTTTCTCCTGCTGTCCAGTGTGATGAAGAGCTGCCCTCTGCAACCCTGAACTGAGGATGAGGGACTTTGTGGCTGCATTAATAAATAAAATAATGCTGGAGACCAATCCCTGGCAACTTAAACAACTGGAATGGCACTTCAATGTCCCCAGTGTCAAACTGGACCAGGAGACTTGTTAACAATTTAACTGAACAGATGACTGGGCTGCAGTGCTTGTATCTATGCCATAATGTTGTTTTATCTACTAGAAGAAACATAGTCCTCACAAAATCCTCTACTGATATTCCTCAGTGGGCATTAGTTAACAGGTGTTTTGCAGCTCCAGAATACATTTTGTTCTTAGTTTGGGAACTGTCTCTGGTGTTTGCTGTAGTCATACCTTCCTGGTTTCCCACAAATTTCTGCAGATATTCAAACCCAAGGTGCTGGCACGCTTGCTCAGTCTCTTGAAAAAAAACTCCACAACGAATTACAATCCCCTCCACACAGCAGGGCCTGTCATTAGCTTGCTAATCAAAGCAAGTACTGTCAAAGGACCTGCAGAAAGGAAACTTGCATATATATGTCAAGCTTGTTCCAATTTTAAAAATTGCTCATTGCCTAATTCATTAAACAGTAGGAAGTAGAAATGAAACATTAAATTTAGCAGAGATGCTACTGCTAATTATTAACCACAGTCTCTCATTAAGCACTTGCCTGTCATTCTAATATACAGTATGAACAAAAGAGGATAAAATATAATCTACTAATCAAATTGAAACCTAATGATATCAAATTGACCAAGCAGGTGGTCATTTTCTCAAAAGATCAACTGGTGGCTTTATCTTGCTATTGGTAATTAACTGGGGCCTCATTGCCTGGAAATAGCATGCATTATTTCCATATCACATTCATTACTGTCACAAATAAGGACAGAAGTGTACTTCACGCCTGAAAAGGAAGCACTGCCACAGGATGCAACTTCAATTGCTATCCTTGTACTGCTTTATTTGATAAGGGACAATTATCTTTACAGGACAGAATCTCCCCATGTGACTCAGGTTTGACTCTTCTCATGGTCAAAGGAGTTGCTTTGTGTAGACATTACATGATTTACTGCTCTATTCGCTGGGTTCCAAAGCAAAACTGTGCAGCTCTTAACTGCCATACTCATCAACTCTGAAAGGCAGATCAATATCCAGTTGCTCTGTCCTGGTAGCAAGTTAGTCATTTAGAAATCACCTATTCATGCTTGTGTTGAGGCTAGTGTTTCCCACTGTGAATTATAAAATTGCTAAGGTAAATGCTGCCTGTGTGGAACTCAGGATAATAGCTGGAAGGCAATGTTTGCAGTTGTCACTCTTCCCAAGAAAATGCAGATAATAATGGACCCTTTTTTTTTTTTTTTCTGTGAGGCTTGAATCAAGCTGAATCCAATTGATTTTTTTCTTTAGATCTTTCTTTAAGATCTTTTCTGTGGCTTTCTCAGTTTTTCTATCCAGCTTTGCAAATCTGAAGTGGGTACTGGGGAAAAGAGAAACTTTGTGATCTGTGTGAGATTCTGCTGTTGCCTTGGCCTAACTCAAAGGATTCCTAGAAAGCATGTTCAAATTTGAGCTTACTTCTAAAAATACACCAATGGCAACTGCCTTCCTCTCCAATCCATTCCCATCTCCTACCATTTCAGAAATCAATTACAGATGATCCCAGCTGTGACAAACCACGTGCAAGTAAAAGCAGTAAGATTTAAAAGATGTAATTGTAGATGTTGGAATGTTAGTTGCCTATGTCTCAACTGCTCAGCCATGGTCACTACACAATCAAAAGTCAACTGAAAAGAGCAATTCATTTGACCCATCTCAGACTGAGAGAAACTGCCTTCTGGAAAAGCCTGGTTTTATCCAATGACTACAAGAGTGACTCTAGTAATAACCTTTGACTTAGCCACCTTTTAGACAGACAGTTGAGATGTATGTCACCTTATGTGCCACCTTACATCTACCATTCAGGACATAAAGATAATATTACATATTAATACAGTTTTCAATATGTAAGAATTCTGGGTTTCCAGCCTGCACAACTATTTTCTAGGCTGCCTCCTTTATTATTATCCAGGCTGCCTCCAGTATTTCTGCCCTTTGACAGGAACAAATGCCCCTTGATTCTCCTTTACTTTTCAGCTCCACGGAAATGCACCAATACTTGAATATGGGTTTCACGATATTTGGGGGGGTTAACAGGTAGCTTTAGAAAGCCCCTATCCTGCATTGCTTTGTTTTGCAGCAATTCACATTTGTTGTGTGAGCACACAGCAATTCAACACTCCCTACAGCTAAGTGCTATCATTTTTCTTTGCTCCAGAAGTTCATTTTAAGACAGATCCAAAATGGCTAAAAGAGCACTCGAAGATACTCTTTTCTGAAAGAGATTATTAATTAACCTTCTGATTTCCTGTGTTTGCTAAAATCTCCATTGCTCTTTTTGCTAATTCCTCATCTCTTAACCTGCCATTTAAGTTTGTGCTCTCAGCCTTCAGAACCAAAGCTTCCTATTTCTTGATCTTGCAAATAGGTCAAGGGGCTGGTTTTTTAGTTCTTTCTATCACCCTCATAGATTTCGCTACAAGAAAGATTTTGAAAACTTCTGCGAACTGTCAGCTTTTTCCCTGGTTACTGTCCCTCTCCTTTATTATCAGAAAATTTCAAAATTTATTACTATTGCAACACCTTAATTTCTGTTAGATTTTGTGACTGTCTAATTAGCACTAGTAATTTAGTATAAGCTTGTCCAAAAGGTAACATTATCTTGTCAGGACAGTTAAAGGACTAAAAATTAAAGAATTTGTCTTCAAATACCTATTACATAAAGATTTGTTGTGAATGCTGCATTCCCAAATTAAGCTATTCCTACTCCTTTCCTCTAACAAGAAAGGCTGTCATAGTCTCCCAGTCTGTTTCAATATTTTAATATTTTCCTGCAACACACTGCGAAACAATGCAACTCAGTGCCCATCAGAATCTTACCTGCAGCTTTTGTTCCCCATCTCCCTCTGGCAAACACTCAAATTTGCACCCCATGTTGCCCGCTGCCTCCATCTGGCATAGTTTAACTTGTAACCACTCTCGTCACTGCTGATCTCATCACAGATTGATCATGTTAGTTTGCAATTGACTTTACCATATTGCCCAATGCATTGGAAAGTAGTTTATTGTCTCCAAAGTCCAAGACAGTGGGATATTTGGTTGTGTTTTACATGAAGATTATCACAATTTTTCAGCTATAACTACTTTGGAATAACACTGTTCAGTTCCAGCCTGACCACATCTGTGAGTAGCAGTGTTCATGTATTAGGTCTGGAAAAAAAACATTAATAAAATATGTCAGTGATAAGAAAATTAAATAGTAGGAGTATACAAGCAAACCTAGGTATTAAATCATAGGACAT
>WAAG01044968.1:0-12305 GCA_013390105.1 Tichodroma muraria
TTTCTATTTTTATTTTTCTTCTTTCGTTTAGTCATGTTCATCATCCATGTATCATTTTCCTAGGCATCTTCACTGTGGGAGGAATATGAGTATCTCAGGAGCAAATTGGAGTCTGGCACCATAAAATGGCATTTCTGTTGTTTCATGGAATCTAAGAGCTCAGTGTAATTTGAACTTACAGGCTGACCCAAAATGTTTGTCATATCCACAAGCTAAGAAAAATATATGTATTCATATTGACAGTATCAAACTCAATCTATTTACTAAATGTCTAGCTATGTTTCTAATAAAACTTAGCAACGTTAGGATGGCAGAGGGAAACAGTGGAGGTTTCTCATAGATTTTTATTTTCCATTGTAAGGCATGGCCTTGTTCCTTTTGCTGTCAGTGGAAGCACTGACTGTACCATTGCAGAAGTGACTGTCTCAACCATACAGCCGTAAACCAGACGGGAACTGTTTCGAGATCTTACAACATGCATGGATGTAGGCATTTAAATAAGAGGGAATGGGATATAATTTTTTGCTGAAGCTTTACAAATCAGTTCTGGAATCCATAGGCTCAATAGCAGGGAAAGTGAAGGCCAAGCAAACATTGACTCCATGTGTTTCATGCAGTCTTTGGTACTTCTGCATTCAGATGAGTGCACCACAGATTTCAGCTATGCTACTAATTTAATAGTGCTTTGGGGGCAAGTGGCATGCTGCCCCACTTATACATTTAATTTTCTTTCCCTCACCTCCTAAAAGATGGACCTTGACAGAATAGCCTATGGAAATATTTTCTATGGACATTTACTATCTGCCCAGCAAAACACCATATGAGGTTCTTAGCTCCTAGCAATTAAACATTGTCAGTAATTTCTGACTAGTGTTTGATCTCCTGCCCTGGTTTTGCTTTATTTGTGGGTAGATTTAATAGTTGCATACAGATACTGTCTGCTACAGTAGCCTACCCTGAATGGTAGAAAAAAATACCTAGAAACTTTGAACTTCTTTTATAGACTGTGAAGAATCGTTCAACGTCTCTGTTCAGCATTTGTACATTTTCATAGGAGAAATTTACTGCATGCAAGAGGAAGATTTTTTCTGAGTTTCTATTACATTTATATGTTCCCATTAAATCATAGTATCAGAATGTTCAGAAGTGTGTTAACTGCAATCAGTATGTTTGTCATAGGTGGCTTGTTCATCTTTTGAAATAAAGGAAGTTATATTTCATGTAGCAGTGACTTGGAAGATCTTCTAATATGTCTTCATATTTTTGCATTCACCTGTGTTCCAGTATGTATGTTTAATTGAAATTTTACCTAAGACTTACAAAAACGTATGGTAAAATTTGCAAGAACTAATGATTTTGATAAGAGTTTATTTCAGACCTATCTTTAGAAAAAGTTGTCCTTCTAACACAGATGAAAATATCCTTTTGGGAAAATTATTGTGTTGTGCCTCAAACACTTCATCCTTAATATCTAGTTATCTTTCAGCTACCATTGGCACAGCCATTCTATGTATATACTATTGAAAAAATACATGTGAAAGCTTATAGAAAAATGAGTAAAGGAAAGCTATCATTATTTCTTTCCTAGTCTGCAATATCAGGATCATAAGTATATTAATGAATAGCAGTCTGAAGGTAAAATTTTCCCACTAAAGACCTTTCTTGCTCTTTTACACATACATAAAAAAGAGAAGTTTCAAGTCCATCAGAGTGAGAGTTGGAGTTCCACACTGCATTGCAATGTTTGTTTTCTGTCTTTAGCATTAATTCAAGAGTTGAAGAGATAAATTTGAAATGTATATTGATGTGCTCACTATTTAACATATTTCATATTTAACATACTTCAACCTGCCATAAGAAATTGCCTTAATCTGCCATTGCTTCACCTGAATAGCACATTTATCACAATGGTATTTTCAGAAACGAATGCATAGCTTTTTCTGAACATGCTTCAGTGAATCTTCTTGTGGCACAGATCCCATGGCATTATTTGACTGTTAGGAACACCCTAAAACTAATCAATGCACTCTGAAACTTGTAAATTAGAAATCAGATAAAATTGTTGAGATAAATATTCCTATGTTAATTTTCTTTTCTTTTTCAGACAGTAAGTAATATTCCTTTGGTACAATTTTATGGGTTTTTTTGTTGTTTTTTTTTCCCCCAACTTATTGACTAAACTCTAGAAATAATTGTGAAGATGGAAAAGAGGCAAAAAATGAAACAAACACTTTGAACCATAAGCAATGTCTCAGAGTTTTCAAAGTATCTCCAGAATTGTTCGTCAGCTGTTTCTTTCCTACAATGTCCAGCAGAAATAAACTTGTGGTTTACTGTGGCAGAATAAAACACGGGTGTGGAGTCCTCTCCAGTCCAATATACTGCTGAAAATGCTATTTAGGGCATGGCATGGATGAGAGCCTAGAAATAACATATGGCTGGTATGAACTATGATACATTTTTTGAAGTTAATAGAATTATGACATTTTGCATCAGCTGAGAGTCTTCTTCTGACATTGACAGTAACAGGATCAGAATGGGGAGTTTCAGGAGCACATAGTCAAGAATAAAACAGGTAATTTTTTCATATGTAGGAATTTAATACATACATTGTCTTGAAGGAAATGTATGAAATACATACATTGTTTTGACAAAATATTTAAATACTAGACAAAATACCTCTAAAAGTATTAGAAGAGAAAATATTAACAAGTAAGTCAGAAAATTATTGAATTTGGTACCAGTTGGCAAAATACAAATGTGTACAGTGTTATAAAATGAATGGATAAGAAATTAGTATACAGACGAGAGACATTCAGATTATATTTTATTACTACTGCATGTGTGGGTACAATTTTTGGTGAAAATATTTGGAGGTATTTTTAAAGCACTTACTATTTTTAACATTTTAATCTCTGCACTTTAAAGTCTCTGTGGCTGTAATGGGCTATGTGTACAAATCGTAGCTCAACACCTGAAATCCACTCTGTTTTCATATTAAGTGCCTAGATATTCAGGGGGCAAAAGGTAGAAATAGAGACCAAATTTAGCACTCTCCAGGACTTGGGCTCAAAAATTACATTATTCATGCCACTGTTGTAATTGGTTCAAATTTAATGTCACTTTTGCAAGCTAAACAGATATTGCGCAAGCAGATGCATAGTCAAATTCATAAGCAGAGTTGTGGCAATCTTTTTAAAAAAGAAATATTAATAGAAATTTTTCATGAGCATAAAAAAAAAGGCAGGACATAAGGTATGCCTACTCTCATGTAACTGTAAAAGGAGAGTTAAATCAGATGCGTGGGAATTCACTAGAATTTTTATCCTCAGTCATTTCCATATACACACAAAGCAAAAAGTAATGATCAACTTGTGAAAAATTATTAGTGAATTCACTTTTGGTGAGCCCACTATTCTGATGCAATGGAAGCTTGATTCTGTTTTTACTTTGTAACCAGACTGAAATTACCAATACAATGTCATTAAGCTTTGCAGTGAGTTTTATTATTGTGTGAAGTCTTGAAATAGAAAGTTGTTGTAAAATTAATCTCTCAGCCTTATGAATGTACAACTTTGGCTTAATTTTATGTATAATTCACAGACATTAGCACAGTTGAAGAAACAGGTCTCTTCATTAATGTATTAGTAGAATCTTCATGGACTTCTTTTGGACATACAAAGAGAAGAAACTACATTTAGGTGTTAGCTCAGTGAAAAGAAGATCTCATGGGAAGCTGGAAATTAAATAAAACAATCATTCTAAGCTAAACCATGTCAGTAATTCCAATATGTAGTCTCTTTTGACAAGCATAATACTAAGCTTGTTATTATATTTTATGTCATTAGACATTTTCCCTTATAAAGCTGTGCTTTCAACTACTTTGAAATTTTTTTAACTGTTAACTTATTAAATTTAAGCTGACTTTCATTGGACTAAGGTTATTGAAAAATAAGTTCATTTGATTGCATTGCCCCTTTATGACTGCTTTCATCAAGGAGTGCTAACATTTCTAGATTTTGAAGTAGGTATAATTTTTTTGCGATGACAAATAAAATTTTTGTAGAAAATAAATCTATGCCAATTCATAGAAACTCTCAAGCTTTTAAGGATTTTTATCCTCTCATGCTGACTTCATATTTGGTTACTCTGAATGCTGAAAGATCCATGTGAGGAAAATATGCTCAGATATTTCTGTCTTGAACAGTCATCTTTTACTGCTCGTGAAGAATGATGTGCAAAATTGACGAGAAGGCAATAAATTGTCTCAAACACTGAAAGAAGGAAGTTCCAGAAGATAAGCTACCATAGCTGGCAGAGATGGCAAACAGAAAGGTTTTAATTTTAGGCCTACGTGGAGGTGAAAGGCTTGGATTTAGTACACCAGACAAGATTCCACAGTGCAAACTGTGGGAAAAGTGCGGACACAACAAGATGCCAGGCCTGGTGAAGCAGATCTGCATAACCTCTACAGACAAAAATAACCACCATAACAAACTGAGGGAAAGGAAGTAGCTGCTTACACATATGCCATCCCAAAATGTGTGGGATGACACCTGATTTAAGTAATTGAGAGAGACTGAGATGTTACCTTGAATCAAAAGGAGAAAGTGGATTTGGGAGCAGAGAGTAATTGGAGAAGCAAGAATGAAATGTGGAATGGGTCATCTTAGGAAAAAGGCATAAAGCAAAACACTGCCTGAGAAATCTGTGAGGGTGGCAACCATGGCAAAGAAAAAAGCAAGAAGTCACTCAGTAGTACAGTTCAGAATAATTTCAGATGAGGATTAAGAATTGTCACATCTTTCAGAAAGAAAACATTTTAATAGATAAGTAAATCTACTAGTAAAGCAGATATCTCATTTTCCTGTAAAATCTTCTCTAGAGAGTGACGTCACTGATGATGTTATAAAGTAGAATAAAATAAGAAGAAACTATAGTCTAAAGATTCCCAACTCACTAAAGAGTTCATACAATATGTGTGATGAAAGCTCTTTTTTTCACTCTACACAGTTTCTTAAAATCTAGCAATTTGCTTGAAAATAACTTAAAATATTCCCATTGTAAAGAAAAACCTCTGAAGTATTAGGAAATTCTAGCATTAAGGCTGCCATTGAATATACAAATAATTATAGTGGACTATTTGCAATGAATTATTGAAAGTATTTTGTGTTAAATGAGCAAGAGTTAGCCTTGAATATTACATAGATAGACTGGTACAAATGAGTCACTTGGGCAAATCTATTGAAATTAAATAATTCTTACAGGGAAAGAATATGGCTTATTTTGTAAGCTATTTTTCTTTGCTTATATTACAAAAGAAAATCTATAGCAATTAAGATATGTCAGGAATACACAATATTGTATCTGATCTCCTTTAGGTATCTCAAAAACCCTTGGGTTTACTTTGCTTTACTTTTTTGCTTCCTTTTATTCCTTTGACTTTACTTTTCATATGACCCTAAGTCTTTCTTGTAGCCACCTCTATCCCATGTACTATGTTGGTAAATTCATTAAAAATTATGATTGTTTTGATAACATGATAATGGTGGAGTGTATTGGATACCTAGTGACATGGCTTGACACTGGCCCAAAAAAAATTAATAAAGGGTTCATGAGTTGAGATAAGGACCGGGAGGGAAAACTTCAAGGGCAAAACAGGCTTGCCTTATAGTTACAAAGTGAATTTATTACTAACAGAGTCAGAGGAGGATAATGAGAAATAAAATAAGCCCTTAAAGAACACCTTTTCTTCCCCCAGCCCCTCCCTCCTTTCCACTGACAGCGCAGGGAGATGGGATCACCCAAGAAAACTACCCAAGTTTTTCTGCTGCTGCTCCAGAAGAGTCCTTCCCCTGTGAGACTGTGGGGTCCCTCCCACGGGAGACAGTTCTCTGTGAACTTCTCCAGACTGGCTCCACTCTCACAAGCAGCACTCCTGCCAAAACTGCTGCAATGTGAGCCCTCCCACGGGCACGCAGTCCTCCCAAAACTGCTGCGTTGTGGGTCACTCTTCCACGGGGTGCAGTCCTCCAGGGACAGGCTGCTCCAGACGGCAAGCAGGGACCCCTCTCTCCCCCGGAGTCTCCCACTGGATCACGGCCCCCTCCAGGCATCGCCCGCTCCGGCATGGGCACCTCCTTCATGGGCTGGGGGTGGATCTCTGCATCCCCCGTGGATCCCCATGGGCTGGGGGTGGATTTCTGCATCCTCTGTGGATCCCCATGGCTGCAGGGGCACAGCTGCTTCACCATGGTCTCACCATGGCCCGCAGAGGAATCTTGGCTCTGGCATTTGGAGCATGATGCCTCCTGCCCCTCCTTCTCCACTGACCTTGGTGTCTCTACATTGTCACCTCCTCCTCTTTGACTACGAAAAACTGCATGTGCCCACTGTGTTTTGATCTTCTTAAATACTACAGAGGCATTACCAACCTCTCTCATTGGCCCAGCCTTGGCTGGAGTCATGTCCATTTTCAGAGCCATCAGCCATTGGCTCTGCCAGACATGGTGGAAGCTTCCAGCAGCTTCTCACAGAAGCCACCTCTGTTCCCCACTATCGAGAACCAGGCCATTCAAAGCCCCACACCTAGTAATACCTGTTTCTTGTAGATTGATTTATCCTGGTCTTTGGGCTTTACCTTGTCCTAGTTTTTAGATTGGAGTGATTTCCTCCCCTGCTAACTTTTGAGTGCATATTCTCTCTTATTTAAAAACTGAAGCACTTGAAAGTGACTGAGGTTTCCATATTCACAGTGATACCTATCAATCTGGATAGTAGGAAGTTATTTCAGAAGTGTGTTTAAAAATCCTCCCCTACATGTTACAAAAATTGAAAACATAGTACTTTAGAAACTTTTGGAAAGTGCATAAGAAAGGAAAATAAATGTGTGAAAACTCCTTCAAGTAAGGAAACTAAGGCAGTAAAACTTCACAAACGTGAAATAAAAAAAAAAAGAATAAACAGCTTCGATAATGCTATTTTTACAAAAATCTTTTTTGTTACAAAGACACGGGAGTCTATTCAGATATTTTCCTTATGCTCACGGCATTGGACCATAGTATGTGGCATCTCTTCTTTATCTAAACAGAACATGAATTACTGTGACAGATAATTGTGAAGTATTGAGACCATACACTTCTGCTTCCCATATATCCTGTGTTCACACTGATTGAAGTAATTTTTATTCTGTTCCATTGGCTAGTTCTGTCATTTTAATCTGAGGATCAGAAAATGGAAGACAGGTTGGTGGATGTTAACATACAGTCACCTTCATGTCACTTTTTCTTATCAAAGATTGTCTGTCAGACTGCTCTTTTCCAATCACCTTTCAGATCTTTCCCCATTTATTTGCAGCTAGCCCACAAAAATTTAGACAAAAGAAGGGCAGTCTTTTAGGGTTTAAGGGTATTTTTAAAAATAATTCCATCCAACTGCCATTCTTGTAATGTCTTGTCATGAGCCACAGCTCCCTTTTGCATATTTGACTGTATCTTCATTTTTGCTCTCTTTTCATGCCTGTTCTCAAAAGTATATTTTAAGAATCCATTCCAAAGGAGAGTAAAATAGACTTTTACCTCATTCTGTTCCCAATTTAGTTAGCTTCATTACGTTGTACCTTCTATATGCCCTAGACATGAGTGTGTTACTAATGGGATTCCAGATGATCTTTAATGTTAATGAGAAAATTGTCACTCTGGGGGATTCATTTATGGTTCTACTTGCTAAGCAAGATTGACACTCCCTGAGTCACTGTTTTCTGTACAGATATTTCATTGAAAGGAGTAGCAGCCAGCTTATCTCTCACTACCCACCCATTTCTTAAAGTCTTTGGAAGAATTAGTGGCACATACCTTTCTTAAATGCTATTTTAGTACTGTTGCTTGTCAATTAAAACCATTGTTCTGGATTCACTTCTTGGTGTTAATATAATACAGCAGTTGAAAAGAAAGTGTTATTTAGGCTGTACACTGTGTAGATCAAATATTCTTTCCTAGCCTAGACCTTGATGATGAGTGTGTGTGTGTCTGTGTATATAAATAAAAGTATGTATTTCTAGAACTTGGACAATAGCTGCAAAAAATTTAGCCTTTCTAGCAGATACATGGTACTTCAATAGGAAAAAGCAGTATCAGCAGTATGATTCTTCAATTCTCAGCATATGTTGCTCACTGGCAAAAATGGAAGTTCTAATTAGAGACTGGAGCAGTGGTGGAGATTTTTTGTTGTTTTATATTTTGCCTTATTGCTGGAAGGCACAAGAGACGTGTACAGAGTTGAGAGTAGGCTCTGGGCCAGGTGCAAGAAGTAGGACACAGTGATTATGTGGATGATTATGATTAGATTTATTGCTAATACAACCTAAATAACAATTCTGCCTATTACAATGGATTATAGCATAATAAGGTTGTGGTCCTTTGTGTTGAGTCTTGTGCTTCAGTGAGACCCTGTTGCTTTGTAAACTTCCCAGAAAACTCTAGGTGTGCCTAGGTCCACTTAGTCTAAGATTTGGTCGTCTACATCTAAAGGTCTATAAAATAAACAAATTTTTCTAGAAACATATAGACTTTGGCCTTGCATAATTCAGAACTTTATTTCTCTATTTGATCAGATCTTAGCACTTTTACACACTCACCCCAAAGAAAGTGTTCCTTGTCTTCATGTTGTGTGTACCCTGTGGATATCTCTGGCAGAGTGCAGAGTGGGTATGGGGGATGCTGGTCCACACAAAGCTGTCTGCAACCTCCAGAGACAAGTTGGCCCAGTTGGCCCAGACTGCAGCAGTATTTTATATCCTTATGAATGTGCACTAAAGTCAGTCAAAACGAACTCAACCCCTCCATCTCTGTAATACATTAATTATGTAAACATCCAGACAGTTCCTCCTGCAACACCAACCTGGTATCCTTATCTTAGGACAAACTACATTGCTCAGCAGAGAGGGCACAAAGGAAGAATGTATAGCATGGACACACATATGAAGACTTAACTATCTTTTTCCACTGCCACAAGAAGAAAAGATATACAAGGTGCAGCCTCTGACCTCCTGAAATGTACATTTTTTTTCACCTCTTAAAGTTGCAACAAATAAAATCCTGCTGCCACTTTTTTCTCCTGCATGTTATCCCATCAAAGTTTTGTTTTCCTCTATATGTCTCCTTTTGTTATTTCTTACTTTCTTTCATATAATGTACATTTTTATGCACTGTCTAATGTAATTAAACTTCTTTATACATCATATTATTCCCTGGAAATCTTCCACTGGATAATTCCACTAATCTTTTTTATTTTCTTTTCTGTGATGTCTGAAATCCTAATATTTTTTCCCACTCTTTCTTACCCAGACACACCAAACCTCTTCATCCAGCTCTGCGTGATACCACCAAAACATATGCTATATGCTATATGCATATGGATCAAATTCTTAGCTGTCTTATGCTGCTCTCAGTTCTTTGTATTTTAAGCATGAATTGAAAAGTAAAAGATGACATGAGGACACCAGGTAATAATTTACTATGCCAATATCTATAATGAAAATGCAAAATCATTCAGCAGGTTAGTGAATTTGACTCTTGACGTTGTGGAAAATAACAGATGAAGAGTGTGTGTACACTAGCAGCTGATTCCAGGATCATTTTGATTATGGAGGAATGCTGACTTCTTCTGTAATCAATTGGGAAAGATAGGCAATGCCAGAGGGACATTCACCCATCTGAAATGGAAGAAGTCTTTTTCCATGACTAGAAGCTTAGTTTAATCTTTCAGAATTTGAAGCGTAAAAGTAGGTTGAATTAATCATATACTCCAAAGGCAGGTGTAAATTGGAAATACAAAGAAGTAGGTAGGCATGAAGAACCAGAAGAGGTTTTTTTCTTGGGCAGTTAGTTAAATTGGTCATGAAAAGGCTAGCACTGTCTTGGTCTAGGAGTTCAATGGTACCTCATATGGATGAATGGTACCTCATATGGATGAATGAATAAGAGGAAAAAAGCAAGTTATGTATAATGCCTTCCTTTCTGCTGCAGATAAGGAGAGACAAGAATAATCTATCTCAGGGTGTGATGCATTGCAAATATACGTGATGGAGTACACAGCATTTTAAATAGCTACTCAAAACCTAAAGCAAAAGTTGTTTTACTGCCCTGTGCAAATTATTCTGGAGAGACTCAAGGAGAAGCTTTAATTTTAACACAGAAACTTAAAGTGCTAAAAATGGGAAGTATTATTTTAACAGTGGCATATCATTCTGTATGTAGAGTATTCATCAGTGAGTTACATGAGAGTATCTAACCACCAGCACAGAGCCAGAAAGTCTGGGTATGGAACAATGGAGTTCAGGCTGAAATCTGCACTGTGACAGCTAGAAAATATCTCTTATACTCGGCAGTTTGTGACTGATTACACTGATTCACTTTTAACTGCAGCGACCTTTTAGATCAGACCTGCTGTTCCCAGATACTGATTGCAGGACTGTCTGATAGATGATTGTCTTCTATAAGCCTCTTTCTCCTCTCCCTGATGTAATATAATTATTTGCGTTGTGACTTTAACCAGTCTCTTATGTATATTCAAAATATTCTTGCTATTCAGCTATACACAGTAGGACTGTTTGATATCAAAACCCCAAAAATACCAACAAAACCATTCCCCATGAATCAGGAAAAAAAAAGCCAGTACAACTTCTTAATATACTGCAGAGAAATAATCAGTTTAAAATAAAGATCAATTCAGAAAAAAAAAAACCCAAACAAACCAACTTGGAAAAAAACCAAACAAGTGCCCCCCCAGACAAAGTTTGAAAATGCTCAGTCCTTCATAAAATAAGGAAGCTGGAAATAATGANGAAGAGAAAAAATCAGTTTAAAATAAAGATCAATTCAGAAAAAAAAAAACCCAAACAAACCAACTTGGAAAAAAACCAAACAAGTGCCCCCCCAGACAAAGTTTGAAAATGCTCAGTCCTTCATAAAATAAGGAAGCTGGAAATAATGAAATTGAGAATTCCTGGAACTATAATTTAGCAAGAAATATTACATTATACTCATGTTGCAATACCAGAGGAACCTATGAAGGCACTTAAGTGAGTTGGCAAATCTTGACACAGTTTATGTTAAATTAGTTAAAAGAATGGGTGATTTTCATGTCATACACAGATTAATCTTTTCAAAAGAAATAATGATGAAAACAACATCATAACTCTAGTATATAATCTAGAAATTTAAAGTTGTTAAAGTTATACTATCTATTAATTTTGTTCTTCATTGGGGTAAAATTTGTTTTATATAAATTATCCATTTCTCCATGGATATTTATTAAATATCTTCCCATCACTTGACCATTTTCAAGAAAATGTTTGGTTGGAAATTAAACATTTTGGTGAAGAGTCACAGACATTCATTGGTATATCAAAGATATAAAGGTCTTCATCTTGAGGAATCTGAGTTTTAGGAAATCTATATTTTAAAACAGGGAATAAACAATGAAGGCACAATGCTGAACAAAGCTAATAATTCTGTATCTTGTGTTTATTTTGTTATAGCTGTTAACAAATGCCTGTGCAAATTCAATCTACACAAATGCAAGAACAGATTGAAATCTGTTTTTTTCGCCATCTGAATTCTATTTATTCAGGACTTCACAGAAGGAAGTCTCTGAGTAACAGAAAACCTGTCTTACAAGCATGATTGTTCAAAGGATCATTTCCCCTCCAAATCTATAGCATCTATATTTGCACCAATCTATAGCATAGCTCTCTGTGTCAATGTTAACCTGATTTCACCCAGAGCATAGCCTTTTGTTACATTGTCCTGTAGGATCTTCTTTCCTACACTGGTTACTCCAGCTGAAGTTCTAGCCTTTCTCATTTCTCAGTTCCAACATTAATCTTGAAGTTCTGCTTGCCCTCTGAGTAAAATAAACCCAACTGTAGCAGGGTTGACTGTACAGGGTTTCTGTAGCTGCCAGAAAGCTAGGGCAGCCAAAGTAACGCTTGCATCAAGAAATTCATGGATATAAGGTTTCTGGGATTGCACGTAGTGCAAATATCAGGGTTTTGGCTACATTAGGAGCAGAATTCCAGGAGTTTAATTTGGGACTGATTTGAAAAATCAGTGCCAAAGGAGTTCTGTCCAAGGAATCTACAGTCTGGGGAAAGTCTAGGGTGTCTAAGAAGCCAAGAGCTCTGGTGAGAGTAGAACTGAAAACAGGCCCCCAAAATAAAATGAGGAATAATAAATGATTCTTCTTTCATGATTGAAATGTCCAGACCTATAGATCAGCTATAGGTTAGTGTTTTAATTAAAGCT
>WAAG01044969.1:0-14954 GCA_013390105.1 Tichodroma muraria
TGGAGGGAAGGCCGTGAGGGGCGCCGGCAGCGCGCCTCAGCCGCCACTCCGCCCCGTGTGAGAAGAGTGCCCGTTTTGCGTCTCTTGAACCGAGGTGGGCTGCCTTAAGGGCTGGGTGGGCGGGGTGTGGCCATGGCGGTGGGAGGAGGCTGAAGTTAGGGTCGGAGTTACAGATGCGGGTCGGGACGTCTGCCTGAGCACCTCGGAGTGTGCAAGGAACTGTCGAGTAGATTTGGTAGAAGCCATTGGAGCGAGGGGAACTTAGACTAGATATTAGGAAGAATTATTTTACAGTGAGGCACCGGGACAGGTTTCCCAGTGAGGTTGTGTTGCCCCGGCCCTGGGATAGTTCAAGGCCAGGCTGGATGAAGCTTTGACCAGCCTGATCTAATGGAAGGTGTTCCTGCTCATGGCAAGGGTTTGGTACGAGATGATCTTTAAGGTCCTTTCCAACCCCTTGACATTCTATGAAATGTCTTACTGGCTCTTCTGAGACCCCAAGCAGGTCCTGTATTTGCTGACTTGGCTTAAGTGATGTGGAAGGTACAGCCATCTCCCGCTGCTCTGCCTTAGGGCCTCTCCTGCCAGGGGACATGGTGCTCCTTGTCCGGGCTGAGGATGCAGCAGGGCCCCCTGTCTCACTTGATACCCTGGCCTGGACCCAAGGTGCCCCTGCTCTTCAGCTTCAAGTTTGCTGGTGAATATGGGTATGCACCCTAGGTATACCAAAATGGGTGAAGGTGCAGACACCACTCCTCCCCAGCACCAGGCATACAGTCTGTGACCCACAGTCCTGCTCCACCTGCTGACATGGAGCCCCTCACTCATGACAGCCCTTCCCCAGCAGCTAATTTTTCAGGACACACCCTGTTCCTTCCCCAGAGGCTGGAAATTTAGTATACCCACCTAATCCAGATATCATAGGCCAGAGGTGGTCATACCCCCAGCCTGACTCCAGGAGCTGGCACCAGTGTTCACTCATACACAGGTCTCACTGGGAGCTGGCACTTTGTCCTTGCAGCACACACACATGTGGAATACAGAGTTTGTGTAGAGAGACACAAAGTTAAGATTCAAGATACAAAAGGGTAGGACGGTCTGTGATGATCAGGTGAGGGGCTTAGCTGGGCATGTAATACTGACTGGTCCTCTTTTACACAGGACAGGCTTATTTTATACTCCTTTCAGTCTATTCCCATCTTTGTTTCTCACTGTTTCTGTACATTCCTCCCAGATCTATACAGTTCCATGGATTCCCACACCTCTACAAGTCTGAGTCCCCCTGGTTAAACCTGACCAGTGCAAAGTCCAGGTTGATCTCACCTGGACGTCATTCCTGTAGTTTCTTGAAAGCCCATCTATTAGTGCTAGAGTTGAGATTTGTTTATCTGGGATTTTTTGGTCTTTGTCTGGAGGTCTTTGTCTCTGCATATTTTGTTTGTTTCCCCCTTTTTCCCAAATTCCCCAACTGATAAGGTCCCTGGTCAGATAACCTTGCTGGAATAACATTCTCACACTCTTCACATGCCCCATGACTGGACAGGTGTGGCTCTCATCCCCACCTTCCTCATTTGCTGCACAGGTTTGAGTCCCCATATATTGTTTGATGGCTTCCTCCCTTTCCTGTAACCCCGTGTTGCAGTGAAAATGGTCCTTGAGCAGATGCCCTAAGGGAGCAGGCACTCCTCTCCCACAAACCCTTGTGTAACTGTTCAGGAAACCACCATCTGCAAGCCCAGGCTAGTCAGGATTCCACAGTAATTGTGTTATGATTAACATTAAAGAATGTGTTCCCAAGGCCAAAGCACTCACTGTTTACCCTAATTTAGGAGCAGGCAAACATTGTCATCTTAGCAAAGTCCACTTCACAGTTCAAAAAGTCCCCTTAAATGAAAAGCGTTAATATTAAACTGAATATTTTCTTACCATTCTCTTGTCATCTTTATTTGCCTTTATCTGCCTGTTGTCTTTCATCTCTTCCCTGAATTCGTGGCTGGAGTAGAGCTGTCCCCTGCTCTGGTACAATGAAAACAGCTCTGTGTCTGGAACTTGGACACACACTAGACAAAGAGTACCATTTTTAAATAGCAGCTCCAAAATGGGATGCTTTCATTATATGAAGTCACTAAGCTGGAACTTTCAATATATGATCTTTATTTTTTGTGCAGGAATGCCTGTGGACAGGCACTGGTGAATTAATGGTGACTCACAAAGTGCCAGACCTACCCACATGTCTCGAGGAAAAACATTCATTAGGTGAATCCAGCACATCCTGTAAAGAGGTAGTTAACACTAATGACATGTAAGTTATCACAAGACACTTAATTTCATTATAGCTTAGCATTTATTAAGATCTAATGTTATTGCTAATCATACTGACTGTCTAAAGTCAATATTGACTGACAGCAGTTGTCATCAAACACTGATGAACAAATACAGAGCTTGAAAAATCCTGTGATGGCTTCAAAAGAACCCTTTGCAACACAGGAGAAATAAACTTATGTTGAGATAGATATCTCAAAGACAACCCTAAATTTAGAATAAAGATCTGTGCTTATCCTGTTAATTTGTATTTGATACCTCATAACCAGATGGGGAAATTACTTTTTTATTTTAGTAAATGGCTGCTTTCAGTTGCAAAACGCTGCAGTGCCTGGTAAAAAATGCTTGGAATACTGAACTACAAGAAATGGTTTAGTGTTGCCAGAAAAATGCCCGTTTTACATATTTTTATTGACCTCTAATAAAGTGTATTTGGTAAGAGATGAAAGGCCTTTTCTTTGTCTCCTGATGTCTCATACAAACAGATGATAGGTGTCCAGACTTCTTTCTGCTAGTTCCACATTGTGATAACAAGAATTCTTCATATAATTTTTCCAAAGATTTTTATCCTGTGGTGCAAGACTTTTTTTCCAATTTCTGCTTTTCTAAAAGACTAGTGACATTTTGCATTTGATAAGATTTCAGCATTCAACTTTTCAAGCTCTCTGTTTGTATAGGAACTTGCCAAGTAAAGAAATTGGGCAAGGTTTGGAGGCAGCATCCTACCCACAGGGAAGGAGACTATTCATCCTCTCACTGCAAAATCCAGAATCATTCCTTGAAGATACTTTCCTAATTATGAAGCTGAAGCTTGGTGACATTTTAGAACTGGGAAAGGATTCATCTCTGATCATACCTGCTAGGCATGATAGTGATGTGTGTGTTTTGCTTGCAGAAACAACAGAAGTTCTATTTGAGTAGCAAAATAAGATATGCTTAGGAAAGCAAATGCAGTGAAATTCAGATATAAGGCAGAAGTTAAATGATTTATTATTTTTTAATGTTATTCAAATCCATCCCTGGTGAGTATCCACTGTCTGCAATTTTTTAATTGCTTTTTTGTTACTGTTGTTTTTAGTTTGTTTATTTGTTTTTTCATTTATTTGTTTAATTAATTTTCTTTTTAGTTTGAGTTTCAGCTTGTCCCAGTTCTGCTCTTTTCTTTTATAACCTGTTTGCCATGTCTCACCAGACTGAACAAATGGGTTTTGTGTGAGGAGGAAGTCAGTGGCAGTGAGTTTGTTTGGGCAAAGGTAGAAAGGATGGAATTCTGGCAAGTTGTGTGCCCTGTCTCCTTACCCAGTTTAACTCTGAAGACCCTATCTCTGTCATTGGCACTGTGACCATGTCACTGACTGTGCATTTCTTCTTTCCCCTCCTCTCCCATCCTGTTTGCCTTTCTTCAGTAACAGCCCAGATCTTCACCCTGTGGTTCCTAGGTTGGTGTCACTTCAGGAGCAAGAAAGAAAATTCTGGACATCTGCCTGCCCGCCCCAAAGGGACAGCAACTGCAAAGATGTGAAATTCAAAAATACTGAATTTAATATTTTTTTAATGCATCAAATATGCACAATTAAATTTCAGAAAGGTTGAGTCAAGATGTATATGGAAGTACAGATAAGTTGGTTTTGTTTGAGATCAAGTAGTGCATTTAATTTGTTTCCAATTGCTTATAACTTTTTCCATTTTTAACCTCAGACTTTGAACTCTGTAATTCCTTTATTTTAAAATTTTCTTCAGTCCATTACTCTGTGTTTCTATCCATTACTCTGTGTCTCCAACTAAATCACTTGCTTCTGTCTTCTCTATTTAATTTTTTGAAGTCTAATTTCAGGAAGATGTCTGAAGTTCCTGAAGTCATGACTAAAGCTGACATCAAACCAAAATCTATGCATCGTGCCAAAACATGGTCAGATGATGTAGAGAACTTATACAGATTTCAGCAAGCTGGATACAGAGATGAGGTGGAATATAAACAAGTAAAACAAGTTGATGAGGTAAGATTTAGAACTTTGTAAGAGTTACTACTTTAAACTTCTCTCTCATGTAAAATGATTAAATAAAAATGGAGATGCTTTATTTCCTTTCATTTAGGCTAGGTTCTGATACAGTCCTCACAGGTCTGACTTGAATTCTTGAGCTGTTGTTAACTCTGTAGAATAACTCATTTCACAGAAGCGAAACAGAAACACTACCCAGCCTGTTTTGTTCCCCCTCTCTGATGCATTTAGAAGCATCACAGATCTTTTTGGACAGATGTAGCTGATCTCCAAAGGAATAATTCAGTGTTGAGGGAAGAAATATTTCAAAGTGAGTTCTCTGAAGCTTTCCCATTAGTCTGTCATTGGACTTGATAGGAAACTCGTTGATTGTCCATGGAGTCAGTCCTGTGTCATTGCTACTGCTTCTGTTTGCAGTTGGATCGTGTGGTAGCAGTCGGGCTTTGTGCACACTCAGAACTTGGCCTCTATCAAAATGATTTCCACAATGGAAATATTTGATGCCATCTGTACTAGAGGCAGTCCTGACACAGTCCTTGTACACCAAGGACTTGTGCCTCTGCTCACTATGGTTGGTGGTGATGCTCCCCAGCACATCAAATGAGCTACTGAGTAGTGGCCAAATACCCAGTGGCTACTCAAGGTTCAAAATAGCAACCAACAGGTTAATACAACAAACAATATATCATTTTTATTACAGCTCTGTAATTTATCTTCCAAAGCAGCAAATATAGTATGAAGAACACACTTTAAAAGATGTTGACCTCCTGTGCGCATAAGAAACCACAGAAAGTTCCAATACTCACTCCCCATCCAGTTAAGTCAAAGCACAGCAAAACATGTTGATGTGCATAATAAGATAGAGTTTATTATTTTATTGTGGGCTCTGATACAACTGCAAAGGCTGTGGTATAATTTTCCGTAACTGCAGAAGGAAATCAGGTAATTATTGTAGTAGGATCTGTGTGTTTAAGATTTATGGCAAGGAACAACCACTGGCAGTTAAACCCCAATGAAAGTTAAAGAATACCACTGACTCATTGTAATGTGAGTGTGCATTCTGTTCCAGCCTGCCAGGGCCTGGCAGTGATTCTCTCTCAACTTACATATTCTGAAATGTCTTGTTTAGTCCATATTAGGTTTCAATAATGCAGTTGTTACTAAAGAGGCAATTATATTGTGGATGGAATGAATGTTAAGGCTGTTATGTTTAGACAGACAATGCAAATAACACAGCTGTATGCCTGAAGTCATAAGGTAAGTGAAGAAACCACTTCTGGGGCTCTGCAATTAGAGAATGCTCTAGTCTGACATCCTGTTGTCAGCTCTGCCTGGAAGAGAAATAAGATGCTTATTACCTGATTTTTAAGGTCTGGTTTAATAATCAGAAGCAGTCATAGATGCTCAAGCTGAAAAAGCCACTAAAGCCATGAAGCTGTTGAACACACAAATGCTGAAGCCTGTAATTTTAAGCTTTACACTGTGGAACAGTGAAAGCATCAGGGTGATGCTGGGTTTGTGTGGGACTGATGCCACTGTCTTTGAGACTGATAGAGTCTGCAGCTTCCTTTATTTTCATGAAATTGCTAATGAAAAGTACATTTTTTGTGGTTAGAGGGATCTGAAAGAAACCTTTAAGTGTATGTCATATTACAGAAGCAGACTCTTGCAGCTTCTCAGGTTACTGAGTAACTGAATAACATCAATGCTATATTCCTAAACAAGGTGTTTTAAAAACTTTGGCTTGTCCAATTTTAAATTAGCCAGTTAAATATCCTTAGATTCCTATTTCTAGGTTTTTCAGATCACATAACTTTATAGAAAACCTGAAAACTGTTTTCTCTCATCTTGTTCTCAATCTGTTTTTAAAAGTTCAACAAGTTAATAGAAAAGTAGTACCTTGACACAAATGAGGGTTTCCTATGGATGTATACCCTATATTCTTTGCAATGTCATGTACAAACATCATTTAATGTGAGCATGTTCAGGTGATTTTATATCCTTTCTGTTCTACTTGTAGGTGGAGTGCTGGCCAGAAACTGGATTTGTTAAGAAACTTCAGAGAAGGGACAATACATTCTATTATTACAATAGGCAAAGAGAATGCGAAGACAAAGATGTCCGTAAAGTGAAAGTTTATGTGTATTAGTGCTGTTACTTTTCTGGTTGGTTTGTTTTTATAAATCGTTTCTTAAGACCTGTAAGTAAATGAATTGTGTAATCTGGCTTACCTTAAGTATCCATGTCAAGTTTAGATAGAAAGGGGAGTGCTGGAAAAAATAGAGAAGCCTGAACTATAAAGATATAGAGATAGAAACTTCACTTTTTCCTTCCTATAACCAAAAGTCTTATTATCCCTCGTTTTCCTGGTTACAAATGCTTCAACATAAAGCTAAAAAGCTGGTAAATGGGCATCATATATTTCAGTATATTAACTGTATAAAATGTATTGTAAGTGTAGGCGTTAGTCTTTTTTTCCAAACAATATAATCTTGTTGACACTGGTTAATGTCAGCCACAGTCTCTTGGTGTAGCTAAGGGTTATGAGACTCCAAAGGGCCAAAGTGAGGCCAGAGCACTAACATTTCCTTGGAGCAGAGCAAGAAAAACAAGCAAGAATTTAAGTGAAGGATGCTGAACAATCAAGTAATAATGGCCAGTGCTGAGCTGCAGATGTAAAGACTGGTTATTGTGATAGAAAGAGTCATAACAGAAATGTCTTTCTGTCTACCCCCAAAGTATTTTTGTCAGGTGCCAGTATTAGTTACTCAAAGAGGAAGTATTAATTGACTTAGTAGCATATGCTTTCTTGCAGGGGTGGATTGTGGATTCACAGGTGTTGGGAACATGCAGTATAAAGCTCCAGGGAGAACGTGTAATCTACGCTCGGTAATATTTAGGGGAAAGTGACGTACACAGATGATATGTGGGATTTCTGAGCAGAATTCATCTCATCTAACTTCAAATGTCACATTATCAACATCCATACCTGATCCTGTTGTTTGGACAGCCTTTGTTCTGAATAGAGAGAAGCTCTTGTGGGCACAATTAATTTCTTTTAAGTGCAGCTATGTAACATTTTCTTTGAATGTGCTACTGTGACATCAGCTCTGCAGCAGCTGCCCATACCTGGGCTACTGAGACACTCAGTGAAGATGAGGGACTTACATAGCTTCACTCATGAAGGGATTTAATTGAAATACTTTGAGATGCCAAAACTCTTGATAATTGACCAGTAGAACAGATTGCTGTTATGTAAACCAGTAGGTGTGTTTGTGGGAGTTACAAAAAATTGTTGTTAATATTTCCTATCTCTAGATTGTTGACCAAGGGTATCTAAACTTAGTTTTAGGCATGTATTAGCAGTGTACATTTGACCATCTATCTTATGGATATTCTTCATTTATTTGAGCCTAAGATGGAGGCAGACTCAAGATGAGAAATAGAGGACTTACAGTTCCTTGTCAAAATAAGTAATATAGGTGCAATATTTAAAAGACCTCACTGACAATGACTGGTGATGATCACCTCATCTTATTTAGACGACTTGGAAAGTTTTAGCTTAAATTTGTACGAGCTCTGTTAAATGACTGAAAGATACTCTGAAGCAGCTATGAAATTTATATTCCCAGAAGGTTTTAATGGCATATAAAGAGTTACTGCAGCGTAGAAAAATAAAGCATTGCTACAATGAATGTCACTTCAGCCTTTCATTATGATTTCTTTTATGCTTGAAGCACTCTGGATGTACTTTTTAATACAGGACTTTTTGCATACTTTGCAGTTAAATAGTGGGAACAGAACAATTACCAGATAACCCGTCTATTTTGTCACTTTAGTTTAATGAATCTCACTTTGTTAACTTCATAGATTCCTAAAACCAAAATATTCCAGTGGACATGAAAACAGCCTTTAAAGAATTTCATAAAAAATAGATGCGTTGTATAGCCAGCTCAAATATTTTGTCAGAAATTATTGCTATCAGCACACATAGAAGAAGTGATCACATTTGGTACAGCCATTTTCTCAGTCTATAAAAAAAACATGGTTGGGCATTCGAGAACAAGAATTAAAACTACACTGCTTTTTAGGATTTAATGTGGATTATTTTCCTCAAGGAAGAATTTTAAAAGTTGAGACACATGTAAGAGATTATTCTGGGATTTCCTCATTTTACCTGACTACTCAATATTTTTGCAATATTGCTGGATGCTTTTGTCTATATTTTAAAACCATGAGTGTGCATTTCTTGCAGCCCATGGATATTTCACTTCAAATGAGTAGCATGGGAATTCATGTTCTACTTTATGTGAGTTGACAGATCCTTCCCATTTTGAGAGAGTGAATTACCTAGATATTACTTACTTTTTTCAGCATTGTCAGTGTAAAAAAGACTGAATGTCACTGTGGTATTTAAAATATTCACAGGGATGAAAAAGAAAGACAAGCCTTGTAATTAGTGACAGTTTACAAGAGATGGCCTTTGTCAAGACTGTGGTGAATTTGGAAATTCTCTCAGTTCATTAGCAAAACAGCAGGTTTTGTACTGGCAGTGTTGGTTTCAGTTATAATTGTCCTTTGACATCCAGTTCATGCTAAACTTAAGGTAATGTGACCACTCCTCCAGCCTGCCGAAGTTCCTCCTGGCCAGGCTTTGGCGTTCAGCTGTGCTGGCTGAGCATGAAGCTGATACTTGAGTACCAACATGGTTTCCTCTGCTGCCTATGTGCTGGATGTATCCTTCACTCAGAAGAGCTGTCGAAAGAACTCAGTGTTTTCTCTTATCTGATACATCTGTAACTGAAAGATCCCACCCCCAGTTATAAGCAGGTGGAGAGCTGTGAGCTCACTTGTTTCTTAAGCTTAGTTATGAAGGAATATCAGAAGTAAGCGATCTGGGGAAGTTGTTCTACATTTAAGGGTGACACAACAATACTTATCAACATGAATAATTTCTGAACATCATTATACAAACTCTTTTACTGAATTTTAAAGAGTTAAAGCACATATCTCAAGTTTTATTGACCAGAGATGAAAATATGTGCTATTTTTCTGATTTAAGTCTTAGTAAAAGGTAATTCTGTAAAAAATACTTTCCCAGATACTTATCTGTTGGTATTTCTCTTATCAGGGAATATTGTACTGCTCTCAGTGGCCATTTGCAGTAGCTCAAGGAATGACTGGTGGCAAGGCTCTCTGTTAGCTTGCAGCTGCCTAAGCCTGATCTACTTAGTCTAATTCCCTTCATAGCTTTGTACAAGAAGAATAAATCCTTTCTGTGCCTGTTGAAGCTCACAAAAGTAGGGAAAACAAAGTTCCAAGATCTGCTTTTCAGGCTTTGTGTTTGACTGCTACACATAAAATGGCAGGAGTGCAACCTTGTGTGTTCCAGGCTGGTGTGCTGTTTTTCAGGCTTTACTGGAATCCATTTTGTAACAGTATTTTCTGACAGTGATACTGTGGTTGTTTGATTGCTTTGCAGTCACAGCAGCTCAAAGCTCCACACAGAAGGATGGTAGAAGTGTTTTAATTTTCACTTAGGCACCCAAATTGACAGTTCTTTTTCCATCTTTGAAGACAGTTGAACCACAACCTTTTGGTTTTCAAACATGGTTCCCTTGTTTCAAAGTGTTGAAAATGGTTGGCCTCAAACTCATTAAAAACAACTTTCTAACTCAGCAGCTGTTGATGCTGCTTTTCCTCACATTGTCAATACAAATGGAGGCTGCCTGAAAGCAGCTGGAATGGAGTTCCCCTACACTCCTTGCAGGTTGTCTCCTGGTACTCCAGTTCCACTGAATTGATGTTATTCGTGGGATCTGCTTTCTCAGTAGCCTGTGCTGAACACCTCTTGGCAACTGTAATTACTTAAAAAACCACAATTCATTTCTTGTTGCAATTGAGACTTTGCATTTAATTCAAGTCTGAAGCACAGACAGCATTTGGGATGGTGACTGGGGAATGTCTACTGACAGCAGAGTTCCAGGGTGGCGCCCAAAAATTCACTTCAATGTAACTTTGAACAAAAATAATTATTTTTATGGATGGTTTGTTCTGCCAGTGTATTTACATCTCTCAGTGTTGAGATAGAGTATCTTTGCTGCTTCTTGCTTTTGTGGCTCTTTTTTCCCCTCAGTACTCTTCCATATTCTGTGCCTTCACAGGCACTCCTGTGAAGTATGACATTCATGGATCCCTTGAAAAGCCTGTCTGGTGTCCTCTATTCTGTCTCCCTCAACCAGCCCTGGCTCAGACCTTTTGAGTCTTTTCCAGGGGCTGGCACACAGCAAAGGTAGTTAAGGATGGGATTTAATAAGAAGGCAGGCCAGACTGCATGGATCAGGGCCAGGGCCCAGCCAGGTGATTGTCCTGCCCAAAGGCTTGCTGTCATGCCTGATCCCTCCAATCTCCTTCCTTGTCATCTTCCCATACTTGTTCCACCCTGATCCTTCCCTTCCTGTGTCTTTGGCCATTTCTGTAAACATCCTGTAGTAAGTTTTGTTTGGGCCCCAAGCTCTCTCAAATACACCTCTAATTTCACACTAACCATGTCTTCTCCATCTTACCGGTCACACTATTGAGGCAGATCCTCTCCAAAGCCAGAGTAGCTCCTTTAATGGCCCATCAGTCAGTGCCTGGCAAGCTCTGGCTTCCCTTATTGTCTCTCTAATCACCTGTTCATTAATGGTCGTGTGCCTGTGTGTTTAATCACTGTTTTCCTCGTTATTTGTTATTTCTGTGACACGGAATAACCAATTTACTGAAGCAGATGCTCCCCGGTTTCACCCGTCCTGTGGCGCTCCCCGAGGCAGGCGCTCGGCTGCGCTCTGAGGGATGGCGTAGAGGCACCTACGCACCGGAGCCCCGCGGTGCTGCCGCTGCTGCACGTGCCCTGGCGGGCGGCAGCTCCAAGGGGTGCAGATAGGGGAAGGGAATGCCTAGAAGCAGAAGGAGGAGGGGGAAGGGCAACGGAGGGAGGAAGAGGACGGGTTCAGGGAATAGGGTTCATGGAACGAACAGGTTGAAGAGTCAAGCATACAGATGCGTCAGCATTTTGCCAGCAATCTCGTACCCACAGAAACCTCCTCCCTTGCTGGCAGCTCTTGCTGGTTGGGGAAGTAGGATGTGGTCCCAGCTCCTCGCTGCAGATGTTCTTCCTCTCTTGGCAGGAGCACCCAAATACCTCATCCAAGGGGGAGCTGTCGTGCTCGGTTGGATAAACTGCTGCCAGCTGCTTGGGGGATGTAGCAAAAAGCAGGGGGACTGGATATATGGCAGGATCTTCAAGTTTGCCCGGGGTGTCTAGAGGATGCCTGCTGTGCTGTCCTGGGGAGCATCCTCGTGCCAAGTACACGGTGTTCCAGCCAGCGCTGGGATGTGAGCGAGGAGGAGTCAGCAGGTGGGCTGCGAGTGTGAGGAGATAAGTGCTAGGATGCCGTGCCTGGAGAGATGGGCTGGAACCAGGCACACGCGACACGGGGACGTGTTGGCAGTGTTTCTGGAGGAAAGAGCCTCGTGTCCCTGCAGATCAACCTCTTTCCTTGGCTCTGGCTTCCTGAAGCTACAGACAGTGGAACTCTTGCTCTGTGGTGATTACAACCTGCCAACTCCTAACGTCCCTGAGAGATACACATCCATCTTGTTCAGACGGAACTTGAGTCACAATCCAGAAGGACCTTTCTTCCCTCCACCGGACCCTTCGAAAAGGAAGAGGTCTGTGTACCAGAGCTGAAAGATCACTGTTTGGAGGAGATGCTAATTAAAACCATGAAATACCTCTTTGATAGCCTATCACTCACAACTTTGGTCTCAGCAAATGAGAAAGGTTACTACACTTACAACTACAGAGATTTATTTAAAACATCTGTGGATTAATATTTTGTCAGACCAGAGCAGTATTTCAACAGAGAAGATAGGTAGATAGATGACAGATAGACAGATCTGAAGGATAAGTTCAGAAGAGGTGTTTATAAGAGATATTCATTGCCAAAGGATGTTTATTGCAAACAGATTATTGAGAATGCAAGGCAGCAGAAACAGAAGAAATGTAAAAACTTAGGTATGTTATAGACAGCAAGAAGACATTAAAATATCACTGGGAATCTTAAATTAGCTTTTCTGTTATTTACAATTTTACGATTTATATCCATCAGATGGGAAAAACATCACACCAAATGTTCATAATTCCTGCTTAACTATATCAGAGCAAGGTAGTAGGATCCATCTATACCAGATGAAATAATTTACCGTCTGTAGCTGAGGAGGATGTGAAACATCACGTGCTAAATACAAATTTCAGTTTGTATTGTGCTTCAGTTCAGAAGTCTGGGGTCATGTACATTTCTGTTTTAAGAAAGAGTACACTCATTTCCCTAATTTTTGATCTTAACAAACTTTGGAAAACTGGAGAGGTGCCAGAGAACTGATGGAGAGTCAACATGAATCAGTACTTAAAAGGGAATGATACTAGACTGTATAAACAGACTCTAATCAGAGATAAATTAATGAAGTTGTTGCACTGGGACCCTGGCAATAGAGGTTAATAAGTATTTTCCACTGTGCTTCACTGATCAGACATATCTTGTCTGATACAGACAAGGTGGATACAGAGATGTAAGACAGATACAGAGCAGGCAGAGGTTTTGTTTCTGGAACATTATTTTACTGCCTGAGGGCTAACAGAGTTTCCAAGCACTGTCATCAGTCTCAGCCCAGGGTTACCTGACGATAAGCAGTGACTTGTGCTATGCGAGACCCCGAGATGAGAGTTCACACCTCTCACTTGGGATGGAGCCCTCTGCCCTCAGACTCCAAGAAATCCATAAACGTAAGATAACAGCTCCCTTGTGCAAATAGGATTTGCATGACTTGCTTTTCAATTCAGAGGCTGTAGCCACTGCAGGTTTTGAATTGCACATGCCCGTGGAGAAGAAAAAAGCCTGTGGCTGGGGCAGTGCCAGCTGAAAACATTTCAGCACAAGAGGCAGCAGTCTGGATTTCAGGCAGATGTTTCAGTCAGCCTCTGGCTAGCCATGGTTTAATGGAGCATGTGCCTCAGGAACACTGAGTTTTGGGAAGAAAATCTCCTTTTCCTGCATGTGCTTGGCTGACAGGTAGCCTTGGGGTGGCTTGGGAAGATGGATGAGCCATACAGACCCTTGCTGCTAGTGGGATGACCTCTCAAAGTGTGCTTGCTGTGGGAAAAGAAGGTTTTTCATCTCACCTCTCTACAGAGAATCACAAAATCCTGCATTTTGAGGCTGTGGTAATGCCAAAGGGGAACACATGCACATAATAAGGAAGGACAAATAGGTGGATAATTTTATTTTCTCAGTTCATCCCACTGTGGAAAGCTTAAATGACAAGAAGGAAATCCTGCAAAATCAGGAGGAGGAACTGCTGCTCTGTGTCCTTTTGCTATTCAAAGTAGCTTTTTTCTTCCTGATGATCAGTACCAATGCAGATTTCCCTGTGACATTCCTGCCACCCTTGGTGAGGTGACAGGTGATGTCTGACTTGCAGATGCAGAAGACGAAGGGCTGTTTTGCTGTTCAGCTGATGTGTAACCACCGGTGTCACGCTGAGCTCTATCCTCTGCTCTTCAAAAGGGTATTTTGAAGCAGCCCCACAGCTGCTGCCCCACTTAATGTCTGCCACCAGCCCAGAGGAGCAGTTGGTAAACTGCTTATACATCTATCAGAAGCCCACGAGGGAAATTTGCATTATTATGCATGCACATGCATACATTAATGAAACGTTTATCTTTTTGAAGATATTTTTTCTCAAAAAAAAAAAAAAAGATTAATTTTTTCTCTAAATCTATCAAATGCTGACTCTGCTGAGATTTTGGAGCATGAAGGAGCAGATGGGAAAGCTTCTGCAATACATTAAGTAAGATAATGTAAAACAGGGAGAATCCACAATCCTCATAAAACTCAAATGCTGAAAAATTCACAAGAGAATGAAGATTATAATAATTAATTCAGACAATACATGCTAAAATGAGAATGTTTCAGCTTCCTCATTTGCTCAGTCTCTCATCTGATCTCCAAGGGCTAAACATAAATGTGGAAAAAGTGAAATTATATAGTTTTTCAGAACTGTTTGAAGCTCTCTGCCTGCACTCCAGAGCTCAGAGGGGTGCCACGGGCTGAGGTTTGCACCGGATCTGTGAGCTCGTGCCTCCCTCTGCTGACTGCCTCCCCAGACCTCTCTCTCCTTGGCTGCAAATCATAAAAGGCTGTGGTTGTTTTGCCCCTCCCGTTGGGCTGACGTTCCTCCCCATGTCCCAGGCAATGACAGTAAAGTCCGGGGAGCTGTTGGATGTTGGCTGCACACATCAGCCTCAGCCCCAAGGTGCCAGTGGGTGTCATCTGAGCAGCCCTGTGTTCTCTTTGTGGCATCTGCCCCATGGATCCCAGCGTCACTCAGGTTCTCCATTAACTCTAAATTAAAGCAGCCTTGTTTAGGGGAAAAACTCTGAAAGCAGTGAGGCCAAGACTCAAGGAAAGTTACCATAAACTGGGAGATGCAGGCAGAGATCTTTGGCTACATCACTAGATTATGCATGGGGTATACTGGAAATACTTCAATGAACTTTGGAATTTTGATTTTGTCTTTTTTTTTTTTTTT
>WAAG01044969.1:19057-36363 GCA_013390105.1 Tichodroma muraria
CGGCGTAAATGCCCCCCGGTAATGAGGAACCTCCTCCCCGGGCACCCCGGAGAGCGGCAGCTCCCCACCCCCTGCCCCCGGGCTCGGCACGGAGCGCCGCAGGCAGCCGAGCGGCCGGCCCGAGCGAGGAACCTGCCCGAATACTGCAAACAAATTTAAAAATACTTATGAAATAAGAAAGAATCCTCAGTCCCCCTCCAAAACAGCATCAGAAATCAGAAAGGCTGCACCCCAATGGAAAAATACGAAAGGAGACCCCAAATTCCAAAAGAAGGGAAAGCTTCAAATTGGCGTAATTATAAAAAAAAAAACCCTGAAATAAAACAAAAACAACCATCTCCCGATTAGTGCCCCGAACCAAAAATAATCCATCAAAACTACCCCAAACGAACACCGCCCCAAATTTAAAAGAAACCCAAACCATATCCCCAGAACAAACCCCTCCCCAGCAAGACCCCCTCCCCAAATAAAAACTCACAAAACATCCCCTCTCCTTCCCCCAAGGAAATCAACTTTCAAATCATCCTCCCCAAACTCTACCGGGAACTTGGTGCTCGGGGTCCCAGGGTCGGGGGACCCTCGGAGTGGGGCTGGGGGGGGTTGGGCACGGGCAGGGGGGTCACACAGCCGCTGTGTCCCATCCGGGGGTGCCCTGCAGCCCGCACGCCGAGGCTCTGGGGCCGCAGACCCCAGGCTGCCTCTCACCCAGTTTGGGGGGGCTTTGCTGGGGATGGGGGGGCTGCATTTGGTGCCTTCCTGGGAGCTGTTTTTTCTCCCGGGATGGAGGAGCTGGCGGCGGCTCCTTGGCTGACGTGTGGCAGCAGCGGCTCCTCAGGTGTCAATCCCCGTAAGCCGCTCGGCTCTCGGCACTTTGCTGCGGGGGGCTGTGCTGGGGAGGGGGCTCCTGGGGCTGCCCGGATCCCTCGGGAACCAGGATACCTGGAGGTGTCACATCATCGGTCTGTGACTCGGGATTGTCCCTGTTAGGAGGGTTACCCACAATCATGTGTGTTTGGGGGGTGCGATTATTCGCAAGTGTATCAAATCCATCACCGCCCTCCCTGCAAGAACTTGGAACTGCTGCTACAGTTGTAATGTTTAACGAAATCAAAGCGATACCAACCAGATTTTCGGGGAAAAATAGAATGACGTGGCACAAGAGGACAGGCAGGACCCCAAGAAGATGAACTGAGGGGGGGACAGGTATCCCCCACTAGCAGTTGCTGGCCCTGATGGGGAGCACTGGAGGCAAGGGTACCTTTCCTGGAGCAGTGCCCTGCACCTGGGTCCTGTTGGACTGTCCTTGGTCAGGGATTTTGGGAAGCTCCGAGCGATGGGCACTTCTGTGGACTGGGATGTGCCATCGGAGCAGGGAGACAGACCTGGCAGGTAACTCCCAAACTTTTCAGCTCAGGTTAAGCCTTAGATCCCTGATCCCTGTATTTTTCCAGCTATGCCTCTGCTCGCAAAGGAGAGCGGTAAATAATAAACGTGGGATGTTAATTTCAGTTCCTGGGCTCTAACGGGGATACAGCATCCTGCACTTCGCCCCCTGCCTGTCTCCTGTGGCTTTTTTGGAACCTGTCATATGGGCCGAGAGCAGCCAATGGTCCCTCGCTGCTGTACCCGCGTCCGACAGACAAGGGATCACTGTGCTGGCCAGGGGTCGTTTCCTCCCTGGTTCTCTGGGGTTGCTTAGAAACGGACGCTGGTGAGGTCCCGAGCTGGAATGCTCTGTGTCAGAAATGGAAAAGCTAAACTCTGCCTTTAAATGGGAGCAGGTCTGCCGGGAGGAGGAGTGCGTCTGCTCACACCCCAGCTCTGCTTTTGGGTCTCTGCAAGTGATGGCTGATACTGGCAAAGCGGGATCCTCTGCTCGGGCTGGGGCCACAAGGAGGGGCAGGGGCGGGGCTTGTGCCCCAGGAAGCCCTGCACCCAAAATTAAGGGCGTCCCACCCTTGCCAGCAATTGGAAATGAGTGTAGAGATGGGGATTCCCTCTTCCTGCCTTCTTGCACTCTTCTGGTCTCCAAGCTGGTGACTTTGAGGGTAAAGCCACTCTGTGGGGATGGCAGAGCTGGGCAGCAGCATCCGCCTCCTTGCCCTGCTGTGGTCCAGCTGCTTCTGCCAAGCTCCCGTGTCCCGTGCGACTGCTGAGCAGAGTCTGGGGCAAGATGGTACCAAAGGAGTGGCTGGTGGGAAGAGGGAGTGTAGCAACACAGCGCTGATGAATGCCAGGCGCTGTGGATTCAGCTGTGGTTTCCAGGAGTGCAGCGCTGGCAGTGAATGGGTACGAGACAACGCGAAGGCACAGCTGTATGGTGGCAAAGAGGGGACAGAGTGACACAGGTGCAGCACTTCTCGGGAAAGAAGCTGAAAGCTGGGTTCCTCCGTGGTGGGAGCATTTGAGTGGGTGGGAGTTAATTGCTATGGGTTGGAAGCAGAAAGCAATAGAGAGAGTGAGCAGCTCGGGATGGGAATGATGAGCTTTTGAGGATGCACCAGGAAGTCCCCATGTCTTGCAGCGGGTGGGTGGCCATCATGGCTCTGAGCACAGCCTGTATTGCCTGCAATTCCACCAGGCTGCGTCTGGCACTGCATTCAGGTATCCTCTATGGCTGCAGTGGCTGCAATGGCTGCTGACCATCTGGACTTGCTGATGTAAGGCATAAAAATGGCCTTTCCGTCACTCCTGCAGAGATGGCACCAGGTACCCACGCTCCAGGGGACCTGCCCGTTCCCTTGTCCTGGCTGAGCCTCTGCCGGGATCCCTGTGGGCTCAGCCCACATGCCGCTAGCTTGGAGGATTAAGGCATGGAAGGTGCCAAGCTGGAAGGGGGCCAAGAGCAAAGCTGCCACTCTTTCAAAGCCTGTGAAGGGAGCGCAGATATAGTCTCAGTCTGGCCTCAGTTTCCCTGCTGCTCCAAGTAACCTTGACCCAGATCCTAAAGAATCCTGGATTGTGCCCGCCTGCTTTGCAAGGATTTGATGCTTCCTGACCTTATGTCCCTTTCCCAGAGGCAGATGGAGGAAGACCTCTGCACTGCAGAAGCTCCCTGGGAGAAGTCTGATGCCTCCAGCCGCTGCAACACCCTCCCCAGTGTAGGAGGAGAGGGCAGAAATCCTGTTTCAAAATGCATCTTGTGCAACAGTGAAACATGGAATTCATCTCCTGGCTGGCCAACAGCTCACTACATCTCGGCAGCTGGCTGGCTGAATGGGGTCCCCCATGGAGGCACTGCTGGGCTGTATCAGAAGTTGGTGTGTGTGCCAGTACCCTGTGCTGGTCCAGGTGACCTCAAGCAGCTGCAGGCTTTCTGCTTTGGTGTGCCTGCTGGTTTTTTTTGTCTTTTTACTCTAGCAGCTATTACAGCACATAGCGATGCTGGAGAAAAATCTTTCCTGACTCAGCTGTGCTGGTCATAAGAGCTGGCTGTGCCAGCTGGGTGACATGTAGGACATGAGGCTCACCACAGCCAGTTTCTGTGTGCCCAGTATCCAGGAATGTCTGCCCGGGCTGGGCTGTGCACTTGGACACAGTGTGGAGGTGAAAGGCTCCGTCATCCCCAATCCCTTTAGCCGTCTTGGCCTCTACTTGAGTATTTTTAACCTTTTTGCTGTGCTAAGCTGCCTGGGGCTGAAGTGTCAGCGGACATTGGGGAATACAGCCTCACTGCTTTGCCAAGCCTGGGATTTCAGGATCAGTGTCTCTAATCCCTGGATCCTGAAATACCTTCTTCTGCCGGCAGTGCATTTGGAAAATGTGAGTGGCCGCAGGTTCAAGCACGGGGAAGGGGATGCCTTGGCTGCAGGGACCGCATGCATGCTCCACTGCCGGCATCCGTACCCGATCCGGCTGGCACCGGGAAGTCCATCAGTCAGCGGTGTGAGATGAGAGGTCCCTGTGCTGGGGGACGCTCTCTCCCACACTGAAACAGTAAGAGAGAAATTCTCCATGATCGCTGTCAAGTGTGACCCCCTTGTTTTCTCCCGCCAGTCCAGTCTGTCCTTGCACGGTGGGTCTCTAGTTAACTAGGAGCACAGTCATGGCTGAGTTTCTGGATGGTGGTCGACCGTGTGTCTGTCCCTCCAAGCTCTCTGCAGAGCTGGCTGTGACTCTGTGCTCACCAGGTGAGCTCTGCAGGTTGGTGATCCACTGCTGTTCTGCAGCTGGCTCCCTGGCATTCCCTGCTATCTCTGCTGTTGGAAACCCATCTCCTCATGTCACAAAGGATCCAGTTGCTCACCTCTTGCCATCCCGAATGGAGGAGCTGAGCTTGAATGCCAACTCTGTCCCCCTCCGTAACATTGCCTTGGTGGGCTCAGCCAGGTCTGCCGGGCAAGGGCAGAGCAAAACTGCCATCCTCTCTTGGTACTGGAGTGGCTTTTGGGGTAAGGACCTTCCATGTCCTGCCTAAACTGAAGTTGGCTTTCAGTTCTTTATTTTAGGTGAGGAGGAGTCCAGCTGAGCTGTCACAATACGCTCTTGTGGAGCATTTCATGCTTGCGTTTTTCAAGTTGCTTCTCTTATTTTCCTGGTTACTTCTCTTGGCTCCTTTTTGGGGTCAGTGGTGGGTATCTCGTAGCTGGCTCTCAGAGGCTGCTGTCGTGCCGCCAACTCCACGTGCAGAAATGCCGGTGAGGAGATGGGGTTTGTGCCTGGCTGGTGAGGACCTTGCACAGGGGATGTTGGTGACAATTTCCTGTGGAGGGAGGGTCATTTCCCACTGCTGCAGCCACTGCTGTTCCCCCACAGCTTGGGGCCTCTGAGCTACAGGAGCGTCAGTGGTTTTGCTTTACAAAGAGGAGATGGGGACTAATAGGAGAGGTTTCAAAGAGTCTGCTTGCTGTGGCCCTATCCCTTGGGGATGAACACAGCCAGGGCACAGCATCCACCTGTTCCTGAACCACCTTAATGTGAGCTCCACAAAGCCTTAGGTCAGGGCTGGTGGTGTCCCGCAAAAGCATGATTTGCTCTCTGCCTCCTCTTGGCTTTTTTCTAGTGCCCTGCTGCTGTCATGTGTTACTTCGTGACCTGGAACTTCTCCCTCTACAAATCCAAATTCTAGGAGGGAAGCAGGGTGCAAGAGCAGGTGGAGGGAAGCCCGTGTTGCCCTGCCTACTGGCTGGGATGTCTTGGGCAAAATGCTTTCACTGCTCGAACTCTTTTCTCACTTTCCTTTCACCATACCTATTTAATGACTCTCAGTGTACTTAATTGTAGTCTGGGGTGTTTTCTCTGCACATTTTTTCTCCTGTAGCTGTTCTTTTAGCCTTTGACTTGAGCTGTGAGCCCTCTGGGGTGTCACACCTGGCTGTGTGCAGCCCAGTCCGACTGTGGTGATACATGTTTATACTCAGAGCAGCACCAGGGAGGAGGCAGTGTGCTGGCAGGGACTGGAATATTCTACTTTCCCTTTGTTTTTTACTCCAGAAGGTTCATCAGTACAGGGTCTTGCCGTGGGTGCTCCTCTGAGCCTGTGGTCACACAGCCCAGTGTCACAGCCAGTCCCTGCCCTGATGCCACTGGGATGGGATTGTACTGCTGTCACTGAGGGATCTTTCTTCCCAGGTGCGAAAAGGCTGTGTCCTCCCAGTTGTTTTATACTGTTCAGGAGCAGCAGAAAGAAGTGTGTGGGGATATCTGTCTGTCCAATCAGAGCCACTGTGTGGCATCTTCAGATCTGCTGGTGTTAGAGTGGAACGTTTGGGGTGTGGGCAATGCTTCACCTCTTTGCCAGCAGCCCACAGATTCCCACCTAAGACTCTATCACTCTATTAATTCTCAGGCAGTGAGGCTAAAAACAGCTTTTTCTGACAACCTCCATCTGTGCACTCCCACTTAAAAAAAAAATAAAAAATTTAAATATAATTTGCACAACTGTAATCGATTTGGATGTAGTGGAGAGGCCATTTGCTAATAAGCAAATCTGCTGCATGAGGCCTTGACCAGTACAACCCCCCTGGGGCCCGTGGAGGGTGGGGAAACGTTCCTGCGTGGCAGAGCTGACCAGAGAGCCTTGATGGTGTGCTGGGGATAATGTTGACCCTGGCTGATGCTCTCAGTGTTGTTGGTTAATGCTGTTTCATATGGTTGGGGGGGGCAGTTGTTGTTGGTTTTTTAGGTCCACGTAACACTCTTCTCTTTTCTTCAGGACAGAATCATCAATCTAGTTGTTGGTGGCTTGACAACCTTGCTGCTTGTAGTAAGTATCTCCCATCCCACCCCAGGTGGCATCTTTAAGTGACAGGGAGAAAACCAGAATTCCTCCCCAAAAATGGGTGGTGAAACTTCCAGTGACCAAAGAGGCTCTGATTTAGGGCAGGCAGTCATTTTGGGACGTATCTGTCTTTTGAAACTTTGACAACAGGAGAAAGGGAATATCTTTCTTTAAGAGCTGCAATAAAATCCTTGAAGTTCTCTGGTAGAGTGTCCATCCTGGCTGAATGTGAGGCTGGGTGAGACAACAAAGCATTTATGTGCCAGGAGAGCACGTTTGCTTCTGTTTCGTTCTATTTATGATTTACTGTCCTCTATTTATGGCTTATATAAGTCTTTCCAAAGTTTGTCTCTTTGTGTTGAGCTTTCCCCAAGCTTTAAATAAAGACAAACCCAACGCCGTCGTGACTGGAGACCATCAGTTGTGTGGTCCATGGGGGGATTGTTGAGAGCTGAGGTGCAGGGAGGCTGTGGGGACAGGTGAGGTGCCAGCTGGTGGAACACTTGGCTGAAGGGATGCTCCTGTATGGGCAGCGTGCACCCCTGGGCGTGATGGCTCCACGGCTACTTGGAGGGTGGTTTCTGGCAATAAGCCAGCATGGCAAAACTTTCAGGTTTTTTTCCACCCCTCTCAGTGTGCAGCTGTATCAAAGCAGTTTTCCTCCAGACTTGCACATTTTCTTTCACCTCCTCAGGGGGGGTGGGAGTCAGAGACCAGGGAGGGGTGTGTGGATTAGGAAGCGAGCGCTGTGCTGCTCCAGCCCTCGGGCTGGGCCTCTTTTCACTGCAGCTCCGGCCAGAGTGAAATCCTCATCTTTGTTTTCCTCCATACAGGTCACTCTAATCAGTGCTTTTGTCTTCCCGCAACTACCTCCAAAACCTGTGAATGTATTTTTTGCTTTCTGCATCTCCTTGTGTTGCATTTCTGCTGGCATTCTTGTAAGTACTGCCACGTTTGCTGTGCTTTTGAGTCGATGGCTCTGAATAAAATCTGCTTTACGTGGTGCTGCCTTCTTTTTTATACTCTCCTAGAGAAGCCTTCCTGCCTCCGTAACACAAGCTGACAATGAGGGAGTGGTAATGAGTTTTATATTTACTGCAGAGTAAGTGTGTGAACTGAGCCAACTCCTGCAGCCCAGCTGTGGTACAAGACTGTCACCTCTGTGGCACTGGAGACACAGAATAGGAAACCAGGAAGCAGAGCAGTGAAATGGGAATGCAGAGATGGATTGTGCTGCAGAAGACACTTGAAGTGGGATCAGCCCTGCACTTGCATTAGTCAGTGACCTGTCAAACACAGGGGATGAGTTACAGGGGTAGGAAGCTACAGCAAGTGGAAGATGCTCCTCTACTCAACAACTGCAGAATTCCAAGGCAGTTGGTCCCAAGCACTGGCAAAAGGAACTGGCAGGTCTGAGTTCACAGAATCACAGAATGGTTTGGGTTGGAAGGGGCTCTCAAAGACCATCTAGTCCAACACCCCTTCCAGGGGCAGGCACATTGATGGCTCATTCTTCTGCTGTAGCTTTTCCTACTTGGAGCATTCTCCTTCCTCCAGCTGTGACCTGGAACAGCCCTAAACCCCTCATTGCTGGGTACACTGGGAAGTTGCTCTGCGTTGCCTGGTCAGTCCCAGTTTTTGATCCTGGTGATCCAAGTTTTTGAGCTGGTGCCCACAACTCTCCCCAGAATAGACTGTGTTAGTGCAAAGCTGATGTTTGTCTTCATCACCAGGGTACAGTCAGCTTTGAGTGCTACAACACCCTCAGCTAAGCCACCTCCCTCTCAACAAAGCTGACCAGACAGCACATGTCCTCAGGGCCAGTTTCACATACACACACACACACTGAGTCTGTCTTGCCAGAGGAAGCTGGAGTGTTTTACAGGAAGAAAAAAACCCCAAAACTAAACTTGGAAGTTGCCAGTTCAGTTACCAAAGAAAGTTTCCTCAGAATACCTGGGTTTCTGAAATAACACAAACTCCTTTTCTCTTCTAGATCTACTGGTATCGACAAGGAGACTTGGAACCCAAATTCAGAAATCTAATTTACTACATATTGTTTTCTATTGTCATGTTATGTATATGTGCCAACCTGTACTTCCATGAAGTGGGTAAATGAAGGACATTGGGAATACCCAGCAATGATGCTACTGTGTCAGACTGCTTCTAGCTCAGCTCTCAGCTCTACTTGAGACATTTAAGTGAGAACCATCAGCCTGAGAGGAAAGAAGTGGGTTGTGCAAGGATAAATCAGTACATGATTTTCATGTAAATGTATATGTAATGTCCCTCTTGTTGGGGAGAATTATTGCCATAAGACGTGACATTCTGCTTTTTTTTGAAGAGCTATTGTTGCGCTTAATGAACATTCCAGTTGTACTGATGTTTCAGAATGGCACAAGCTTTTTCATTTTGGAAAAAAATGCACTTTTTTTATTACTGTACAAATAAACTGCAGCACTGAAAGGATCTGTGGCAGTATAAATAAATGGCATCTTACAGTCACGTAAGACAAATACTCTTTTATTTTGTTGAAACTGAATATACAATTATTTCTGTTCCCTAGGCAACCATTTAAAACTACAACTTATTTTTCACATTAACAAAACCACAGACTGAAAAAGACCAACTCTTGATTATGAAGAGCTAATTACAGAAATAAATAAAATAATTTATACAAGTCTTTAGTTTCTATAGCTTTTTCTCTTGATTCCTAGCTAACAGGCTTCTGTTCAGCCTAGTGTCTGTTTTCAAACGATGTAGGAACTAACTGGCCTCCTTTGCCTCGGGGCCCTATGTCCAGACTCTCACAGAGCTACTCCTCCAAGACTTTGCCACCTTCACACCACTCCCCATTTACTAGCTTGCTGCAGAAATCACGCCTGGAGAGTGGCTGGTAGTGTCAGGTAAACAGCGAGAGAGACAAATGTTCCAACCTACTCACAACAATCTCAAAGAAATTCCAAGCTTGTGGGGGGAGGCTGTGGGTCCCAGTAGCTTCCCTTTCTCATAGCCCTTCCCTTTTTATTCAGCTTGCTGTAGTGATGAGAGAAAAGGAAAAAAAAAAAAAAAACAAGAAAAGATTTTCCACAAGTGATCTTGCTGAGCTCTGTCCATTGCCAGCAATGGACTCCTCAGGAACAAGCAGACCAGGCAAGTCCCATAAGCTTCTGCCTTCTTCCTATGCCACAGACATACTAACGAGTCAGGTGAGATGGGAATACACACCACCGCTTCATGATGCTGCCCATGCTCCCTGAAGTCTTTGATGGAACTCACTCCTTCCTGAAATGTAACAGTCTCTTACTCCATGTATTACAAGAGTCAGTAAGTGCAAAAATCCTCACCCATTCTTCATGAAACCTGTGCAAACTAATACTTGCTGCGGCACTAAGAGGTTACAGTCCACAATCCTTGACTTCTGTCCAGTTTTCCATGCGTGCAGGTCAGCACATCAGTAAAAAGTCAGATCACAACTGACTGGATGGATCCGAGCACTGTGAGCACTGCAACAGAGGCTCTTCAGAACACTGGAACACCCCAGTGAGACGTGGCACCTCAGGCCTCCCTCCTGGATGAGGGAAACAGCCTGAGCAGAGAAAGTGCACCGTAGTCATTTCACACTGGAAGCTTCTGTTCAAAGAGACAGACTGTGACTGCGTTCTTTGGAAATGTGGCACAGGGCTGTAACTAATTTCACAATGCAAACATGGTCAATAGAAAATGGACACCACTGCTGCTTCTCAGTGACAGCTCACTAAATCCTCAACATCCTTTGAATCTTCCGAGTCAGGACTGCCCAATGATGAGCCAATAATGTGTGACCCATCTCCGTGATGTTGTAGGATAGGATCTGTCAAGGGACAAAAAGCATTAGAACTATTGCTGTGCCATTATAACAAGATATAAAATACAAAATTAGGAGACAGGAAATGTAGCTTGGAATTCAAACCAATTACAGGCAGTGTTGCTCAAAGTAGGCAATTTGGAATTTCTAGTTTCACAGGATCACAGAATAGCTGGGGTTGGAAGGGACCTCTGGAGATCCTCTAGTCCAACCCCTTGCTAAAGCTGGTTCAGCTAGAGCACGTTGCACAGGACCACACCCAGGTGGGTTTTGGGTATCTTTAGAGAAGGTAAATGACCAATATGGATGGATAGGAATGCAACAGTGTGACTCGCATTTGCATCCATCAGGTATTACACTGTCAGTGCTGGCCCTCTGATGGCTCTACAGGGAGATCCTTCCTCTGGGGAGGAGCATTTGTAAGGTTACTTACAAATTTCACAGCACTGATACGTAAAATTATTTAAGAGAAAGCAAGGATCTATGAAGTTTTGTCTGCAGAGACTCAAAAGCAGTCTGTCATACCTGTGAGAGTTGTCAAGGGCAAGACTGATTCACTATCTATATCATCCGTTGCCTGGATAAAACCATGGGAAGAAGGAACAATAAGCACAGTCTCATCGTCTATTGTAGGCTGATCAACTTGTTCTTCTATTGTTGGGGAACCCAGGTCCTGCACAACACAGAACAGGCCATGAGAGTGCATTCCTGGTAGCATCAACAAAAACCTGCATTGCTCAGACATACTTCACAGTAAGTAACACACTCTGGATGAATTTTATCTCATTAAATTGAAATGTCAGCACCTGAGATAGTTTATTTCAGCATTTACAGGGCACGTTTCATCTTAGCGCAGGCACCCAAAAACAAGATGAGAATTTTACCCTGATGAGCAATGGTGGAGAGGAAGGGAGACACTGCAAGGTGGTGATAAAACGTTCCCTTGCAAGTCAAGTATTATGTCTGTGAAAAGGAGCAATTAGGCTTTTCCACTTCTTGCTGTCTAGATGTTCTGAGACTGAAGCATTACCTTTATAGCACTTACCTGCTCCACAAACCCAACAGCTTTGCCTTAAGTTTCACAACTCCTGTTTTCAAGTTTTAACTGACACTGAACACAGAGCTCAGAAGACCCACTTTATTTGCTGTGCCTTGCTTGGTCTGTCACTGGCTGGAGGTCGGCTCCAGACTTTTTCTGCTGAACCTCATGATACCAGAAGATTGGCAACAAACTGATTCCTTCCAGGTACAATCTGTCAATACCCTCATTCTCTTCCAGTCCTGCCATTGCTGCTGCTGCTGCCTCTTCCCTGGCTCCTGTGGTACTGGAATGGCAGCAACACATCTGGCTGACTCAGTGTCACAGCACACTCCTGGTTCCAAAAATGCAGTGGAAAGTCATCCTACACAGTACTGCCAGAACCAGCAGAGATATTTGGATTCCAGCTTTTGTGTGTAACGTGTAAGGTTTGTTCAAACTTCAGCTAGCAACTGCTGCTGACACAATGGAAGGTACCTGGATTTATCACTGTTTTCAGAGGGAGCAGGAATTTTTTAGGAGAGGTTACAGCCCTCTATATTTAAGAAAATCCTGATGTTCCTCCACCTTGTTTTTTGCAGAAAGACTTGTTTCCCTACATAACTCCACAGTGTTTCTGCAAAGGCAGCTGCCTGAAAACCCCTTCTCTGATGCTGCTGAAGAGGAGCTGACAACCTGTGCTGCAGCTCAGTGAACTGCACGAGGTCCCATCCACAAGGGCACCGTGTCCCTGACCTGCAGGAGCAGCTCTCAGCAGAGCACACAGCTCTGCCCACCAGCAGCACTGGGCTGCAAGTCTTGAAACTGGGAAGAGGAGGCGTGAAAAACTAAAGAAGCCATTGTGGCAAATGGGCACCTTTCCCAGCCAGAAATAATAAAACCCTGCAGCATGACTGCCTGCCTCCCACTACCCACCCACAGTGACAATACAACCCTGGCAAGCTCATAAAAATAACACTGACTTAAAGAAAACAAATTTTTAGGCATGTTTTTCTAGAGTAACTTTTCACTGAGAATTACTCACAGACAGTTCACTATTTCCTAGAATTTAAATACACGTCAGACTTGAATCTGACTTGAAGGGTAACGGAATTTAGAACTACAAATTCAGTTTGTTTTTCTGTATAGGAAAGAAAAAGCTTAGTTTTAGATTCTGCTAGCCACGAGCAATTTGTACAAAGTTAAATTAGTAACTAGGCTAATATCAAAAGTTTATTAATTTTACCTCAAGAAGCTGAAGTTTTAAAATAAGGATAGAAAGCTGATGCCTCAAATGTTGAAAATCTTATCACAATTATGTCAACCATGACACAGAAAGAGGAAAATGGAAGAGTAATCCCCAGTTTCAGATGTACTCAGGATTCAGATACTTCTGTAGTGGCAAACTTGAGATGTACAAGATTCTTCCTCTTGCAAGAGCATAACGGACATGCACTATCTATTAGAAGCTTCTTCAAACACAAAGCCAAAGCATATTAATGATGAATTTTCAAGGCTGACAAAGCAGAAATGCAGCTATTGTAGAGAACAGTTCTAAAAAACAGGAAGGGGTATTTCACTGTAACTCATTTTTTCCCAAATTCCAACCTAATCAAACCTGTAAAGGAAGAGGAATTTTCTACCCACTAAAGAGTGTTATCTTTTTAGCACCTCTGTTTTCTGTGACTTTGTAATTTTCATAATTCCAGCAACTGAAAGATTGAGGAACTTAGTATAAACAACCCAAATACGTGTAATCATTTGGATAAAGTAATTTCTGCATCTCAGGTGTTAGAGATGAATAAATCTGAGGCCAGAGAGAGAAGTAGCTTAATACTTCAAATTCCCATTTAACAGACACTTGACTGGAGCAGTATGTTTAACAGAAGTGCTCAAAACTGGAAGCTGAGGTACATCCTGAAGTATGTTATTAGACTCATAAAGCAAAACCTAAATACTCTAGCTCACCTCCCTTGCTCAGTCCATCTACTGATGCAGGTGTGTTGGACAGTTAACAGCCCAGTTTAAAGCAACAGCACCAAATAGGAATCACCTGAAGGCAACTGTTCAGTGCCACCTGCCACCGAAGCTCCAGCTTCCCACTGTCACCATCGAGAAGTACCCTGAGTAGTGAAGCAACTCCACAGCTAGTGAGGTGTTCAGTGCTCCAGATGAAGCCACATTTAAGCCTCAGTACCAAATTAAACGCTGCTACTTTCGTACTCATAACACACTAATGAAGCTCAAAGATAGGGGATCTCAGCAAATACTGCAGAACTGTGATACAGAATCACAGAATTGTTTGGATGGGAAGGGACCTTGAAGACTGCTCAAAGTCCCATCCAATCTGGCCTTGAATGCTTCCAGAGATGAGGCAGCCCACAGTTTCTCTGGGCAACCTGTTCTAGTGCCTCACCACTCTCACAGGAAAAAACTTTCTCCTAATACCTCATCTAAACCTACATTCCTTCAGTTTGAAGCCACTGCCCCTTGCCCTGTCACTATATGCTCTTATGAATAGTCTCTCTCCATCTTTCTCCCTTCAGCTACCAATACAGATGAAATTACTGAGATATTTAAGACAAATAGCTTAACATAAAGGCCACAGATTCAATGAAATAATTCTCCGTGTAGAAATGGGGAAAATATCAAGTATCATGCCCTCCCTTACCTCAGTAACGTAACTGCTGGGTAAATGAGAGTGAGAATCCTCATTCTGTTTCAGGCTAGCATCAGCAATCTCCTCCTCTGTTCTCACCATAACTCCATCCATCAGTTCTCTACTATTCCTGCTGCTAAATTTGGAAGCATCATCTTCATGGTAGGCTGACTGCTCTTCGTCACTCAGCTTGGACTGATGGATATCATGTGGGAAAGTATTTGTTCCTAGGGTGTCTGGAGGATCTGTCAGGTCAGCTGACTGAATGTCTGAATCCACAGTCAGTTCTGTCTGGGTGACAGAGGAGGAGATGTCTTCGGCAGCAACGGTGCGGATTATGACACTCGGCGTGTGGCACTGCACTGTGACGTTGTCACTTGTATTTAACAAATGCTCTGGCTGTTAGCAGCATTTGCAAAAAAGAGACAAACAAAACCCCAAAAAAGGTCAGAAACTTTCCTGTAACTATCTACAAATCTTTCAAGCAAATACAAATAAAAAGATTCCAATTGCTAAGTGCAGTTTAGAGTTTTATATACACAGTATTGTCAGCCCAGATCATCTGTGGACCCTTCCTGTTCCTAATTTACTTTGTAGACTGAATGTGGTGTCATGTATTCTTTAAGTCACAAATGAAGTAAATAGATAATAATATGAAAGAAGCAACCATTCCGGTGAGGATCACTGTAGATTCAAAGGGACAGTGTTTTTTCCACTGAATTTTTCATCACTTTTGTGATTCAATCTCCACTTTGCTTCCCTTTCCCTCCCTCTAACAAAAAGCAATAACTGTCATTACTATCCAAGTGCTGTGGACCAATATCTATTTGTAACCGAAAACATCACAAAACAACAAGATTTGGTTTTGCTGGGGACCAAGCAACTAAATGGAGACATCCTGTTCAGAACTTGCTCACTAAGCTAAGTTCTCAAGCAACCTGAGGCTGCTTTTTAAAAACAATGCACAAATCCCCAAATTCTCAGTGTTCAGGAGTTTAAGCAAAGTAGCATTGTTAAGACTAAAGAACCACTCTGCAAGTTAACAGGCATGTGCAGGGCCCTGCATTACAATGTTCCCCCTGCCCAACCCCCGGTGTTGTCCCCGCCCAGAGCTCTCACAGATAAGGCGTGAACGATGATCTGCTCCGGGGAGGCCGGAGCAGCCGCGGCCGTCAGGGTCATGGTGGGACTCGCAGTCAGTGTTAAAGGGAGGCCTTGGCTCGAGCTTGTCTGCAGTAAGTAGGTACCTGGTGTCCCAGTCGGCTGGAGGTGGAAAGACTAAAAAGACAACACAAGTTTAATACCCAAACGCGCTGCCCAGGACATACTGGAGCATTTGTATTTATATGAACTTTAACTCCCCTGGAAAATCACCACACCAATCCAATCCCTTCTGCACCGACTGCTGCACTGCACTCAGAAAGCAGAAAAAAACTCATCTGTAGCCTTAGGCTACCAAGGCATGTACTAAGGGCAGGAGCCCAGCAGGTCTGTATTATGCTGTACAACAGCAGGCAAGAAAGGAACTGATTCCACTTTTTGCACTGAGATGGAAGAGGAACTGTGCTATGAATTACAGAACAATGGAACTGAGACATTCTTGCTGGGAGCTTTCTCTGTCTCCTTTATGTCAGATTTCAACAATGAAAAAAATCCAAACACAAAGGAAAACTCTGTAGCATTAAAGCAAATTTAAGTGTAATTCACAGTTTACCTGGCACCCCTAATGGATTACACTTTCAGAAGTAAGTTTTAGAACTCTTTTTCATTCTTTCTTTTTCCTGAAAACCTTTTTTACTATTTTTTTTTGAAATGCACAGTTCTATAGTGTAAGAAGTAGCTGGGCTGGAAAGAAAAAACCACAGTAGCAAACACCAGTTACTTACTGGAAGAATTTCAAAAGTCTGTAGTGTTCCACTGTTCAGTGTTATTGTTTCAGAGTCAACAGTAGCAGCAGGGGAATCAGTTGAGGCTGCAAAAGGAAGGAAAAAAAAAAGAAAAGGAAAGTATGTAAACCAGAATGTTCAGGCCTGCAGAGAGCATAACATACTATAATTAATACATGGCAGGGTACTGTTAATTCCCCTAAGAGGAAAAAGAAAACTGGCTGCAATCCTAATGACAAGGTTCTCTAATTGGTACCCAAGATACAATACTATTTAAAGAGAGCATTATACAATCCAAAAGAGCAAAAGAAAGTAAATATGGGTTTAGCATATAGAGATAAAAGCAGACAAATAAAGTTTCTGACATGATCTAATTACTTTTTGTAATGAGATTTGCAAGAGGCTCTAATGTAATGATACCCTTTGGTGTAATTGATATCCTTTGGATCATGTACTGCTCGTTTTAAACCAGTGTCAGGCTTAATATTGTTGTGTTTCCCACAGACCTCTTTTTCTTTTTTTGTATTTTTAATTTTTTCTGCCCTCCACAGTATGTCCACCCTGATGAAAGATCAGATGCTTCCCAAACTATCTGCCTATCCTGTGTGTTGTGACCACAGTATATAAAAGCTCTAAGTATTCTTACTACAATTATGTAATTATTTACACAATTAGCTCCACTAATTCTGAAAGTAGTGAAGAAAAGCATTGAAAACAGTTGATGTCCAGATATTTTAATATCAGCAGGTCCAAACAACTTGTACTCAAAACTTTATAACCACAACGACAATTTCTACTTACTCTTAAAAAAATAAAATAAAATCACAAGTTACAGAAAGTTGAAACCAAATTAAACCAATTAAATTAATACTCTGCCTGGCGCTTTCCAGTGATTTCCTAAACACTAAAAGGGGAAAAGATCTACAAGATGATAACAGTGACCCAAGCACTGGAAACTTTGCCATCTCGGATTCTTTGGCTGCAAAATAACAGTAATTTTGGTCTCTTAAGAAGACAAAAGCTCTATTTTTGAAGCTTTTATTGTTGTAGTGGCATATTCAAGGTTTCCTGCTGCAGATTTCCTGGTACTCAGTAGCAGAGAGCTGTAAAGTGTGGCCTGTCAGTCACCCAGCCAGTATAAAACCTCAGGAATTGCCCCTTTGAAACCCCGAGCCTTCCACCAAACACAGCTGAAAGTGGCTAGTAAGTTCAGCTCTCATGGGACTGAGAAACACAATACAAAATTCACTGTGATTACACAACCAGAAATTCTTCAGAAAAGCAGACTAAAATGGGGGAAAAGGCTTGTTAGGCAGACATGGGCAAGTGAAGTCACAAAGTAACCATTACAGGATTCAATTCAGAAACGACTAAAGGTTCCAGGATCCCAGCCCATCTTGCCTGCTCATCAAAACCCATCAGCTTCAATCAAGCTGCATTCAAAGTCTGAGACTACTGACATACTATGACAGACAAAAAGTTCTTGGCTTCATGTCATCTGTCATTCTAATTAGAAAATAAACCACATAAAATGAAGATAGCACTTAATAAATAGATTAAGATAGACTGACCTAATAAAATTATAATCAGAAAACTGTTTGCCAAATGCCTATTCAGGCATAGTCTGAAGAATCAGTTTGCAGACCGATCCACTTAGCTCAGTTGGTCAGAGCAGG
>WAAG01044970.1:3089-20086 GCA_013390105.1 Tichodroma muraria
GCTGTATGTAAAAGTGCCTTTGCCTAAACCCCCATAGAGCTGAGTCAACTACTTGCACTTGTCTATCTATTATTTCAGTGCCCAATTTAAGACATGTCTAAAGAGTCTGATTAGTCAGGAAGCACAGCACTCCCAGCCACGGAAAATCAGCCGCCTTTAAATTGTTTCCAAGTCAAGATCCAAAATTACAAGTCCTTTTGAAACATTAGGATACAGCAAGAAGAGATTTAAAGGCTGCACTTGAGTCTCTGTTTCTCAAATAGCAAGACAAAAATGGAAAATGTTTATCCTGAAAACGTTTTCCAGACTCTTTCATTATCTCCATATTCACGATGAACTCTGGCACCACAGCTGGCCCCTGAACACGTGGAGATGCTGGCAGATTACACAACTAGATCAGACATACAAGAGAGAGGAAGGGGTGGATATTCAGTTATCTGCACATCCCACAACACTGACAACCATCAGAGAAAGTTCCAAACCTCACTGACCAATGAAGAGTCAGAAACTCTTCTAGGCAAACATGCAGACATTTAATTCCACTACAAGCTCACCCAACCCTGTGAGGTGCTGTGTGTCCTCCATGGGTAAAGGGGACAACTGGAGCCTCTGGCTGTATCCACCTCACCTTTTCCCAAGATGATGAATGCCTGCATGGTGTGAGGCCTTTTGCGCTGCTTGCCTTGGAGTCACGATACACATCTTTTTAAATACCACGTGGTGATTCCTAGCATGTGGCTGCTCAGTCCATGCTTGATATTAATGGAAAAAGACATTGTAGCAACGTGAAAAAGAAAAGGGATAGATGAGGCCTATCAGCATTGACAGTATTTGCCCTTTTCCTGGCACACCATGCTGGACATTAAGTGTTAGAGGCAAAATATCTTACAGAATGTGCTTTTCCTCAAACCAGCAGATTTTTACTTAAAGACAAGCCCTGAGAAATGAAAATATTCCAAGGTGAGTCTAAGATTTCTATACATGCAGAGTAAACACCCTGAGGTAATAATGTCTGGTTTGAAGAAATAACAAGTTTTCTACACAGATAGGAAAACTTAAAAACCCCAGCTGTTGGTAGACAGCTTCTGTAATAAACAAACCCAATATAAAGCATCAGAAACCTTTACCATGGTACCCTGCATGCTCTGAATGTGCCTGAGCAGATCTATTTCCTAGCTTTGCCACCAAGGAAACAAGCAAAATAAACTAATACCATGAACAGGAAAATCTGGAGTGTTTGTATTCTCAGCTCAAAGTTTGGTACTGGTAACACCTGAAAACCCCCACAGTCCATCTCATCTGCAAACCCATCACTGATTACAGGGTGGCATAAACAACTTTTTCTCATGGAACAACTAATTTTTATCTCAGTAGCAGAATGATGCAGGTCTGGATTGACCTGATCTGTCCTGGAGTGGAAAGAACTTGGGGCTTGATGATACTTCAAGGGCTCATCCAAACTCAAACTCTCACTTGCAGTTCTGATACTTCTCAAGCAGGCAAGGACATCTCACTGTTCTATAGCTGTCTGAAATAGCTTCTGGTTTACAACTCTCATCACTCCTTTTGCCTCTGGAAGCAGGACACCATCAGAAAGGTAACACTGACTTGCACAACCACTTCATCTCCCAAAATAAGCCTCCATATGGAAAAGTAAGGGAGATTTCTCCTCTCCTGCTGTGTCACCACACAGCTACAGCAGCAAACTGTTACTACTGGTTTTCAGGGAACTCCAACCAATTCCCATGCAGAAAGGAACATGGCATGTTTCACTAAATTCTCCCCCAAATACTGCAATACTAAAAAAGTAGGCTGAATTCTGTGGTCCCTAAATGTATTCTTGAATATGTGGAGAAACAGGCACTGAGCATGGAAAGTGCCCCTTTGCAGGTCCTGGTTTTAGGGCTGGCGTCAAGCCATTCAATATTACACTGTGCCACAGTTCCAGGCAGAAGGAACTAGCAGGCAATTTGTAACTTCAGCAAGTTATCTCAGGTGAGGCCCAAAGTTTTGCACATCGTTACTGCTATTCTGCATGTCCTTCAGTAGTTCCACTACTAATTGGTCTTATTAAGAAATATTCCCCTTGCATCATTTAATTAACAACATCAAAATTTCTAGAATGAATAGTATCCTAAAATTTTTCCATTTACAGATGGATTCTGTTGATATCAGATAGACATTTCAGAGGCCTTTTTACTTAATAAAATAGTTTCATGAGGAACAGAGAAAATTATTACTGAATTTCTAACAAATCAACATTTAAGAGAGTGTTTGAAGAAACAAGGAAAGAAAGTAGAAAATCTTGTTTGCAGACATCACTGAGTCTTCTGCCTTGCCGGGGTCACCTTGATACAGTAAAGGAACAGGTTCAGCAGAAGTCTCTGCTTTAGCTTTTCTCCCTACCTTGCCAGTCAAGCAGGCTTGTTGCAAACTCCCAGCTGATAAGACACAACCACTGGCAGTAAAAATATCCATTGCTAAATCTTATTGTACAATTTTCACCTGTCCATTTTCATAATAAATTTGTGTGAACTCTACCATACATTCAAGCAACTTTCTTTTCTGGCAAAGAGAATTCCATATAAATGCAATTATTCAAGCAAAAGAGCTGTCTGATGGTGGTAGGAGTACTGGCTAATGAGGGAAAAAGGGTCTGCAAAAGAATTTAGTCGGGAATGGTTCAGAATATGCTTAATGCAGGGCCAATATGCTTTGACACAGAATCACAAATTCTGCAGCACAGTTTCTCTTGAATGAGACATGCTTCAAGAATAAAGTAAATGAAGCTTAAAATACCTAAAAGTTCTTCTGTCTTTTAAAAACTTAAATGCCAAGGCTGGATGACTGACCAGCATGGAAGACAAAGGCTCTTCACATCTAGTTTATGCCAAAGCATTTTTCTGGATTTTTTTTTTTTTTTAAATGCTGATTGATAGTTTGTTCTTTTTCACTTGTTTTTCACAGGCAGGTGTATTTTGTGGCTTTGAGGCCCACATCAGAGAATATGCTTCCAGCAAATCAGACCTGCACTCACAGAGCATACTATCTCAGAGCAACCCCATCAAGCAGCCAAAGTCATGTGTGAGTCCCTGGATGCTATGTTTTTTCCTATGGCTTGAAATATGGTTTGTTTTTACTTTTCTCTTGCATTTTTGTGCCAGATAAAATACTGCTCTCAACAAGCCTGAACTGAAGCAGATGAGCCTTCCCAGTTTGTGGCAGAACTGACTGAAAGTGCCAAAGGCCTCCTTTTGTGCTAAGCAGCACCAAAAGTCAGACACATTGCTAGCCTGCACACGTTGCTAGCTGGATTTACACCTTCCATTCCAAAGGGGTGCTCATGCACTGCTTTCATCTGCTGCAGGGCTGTGTGCTGCTCGCACACGGAAGGGCAGATGGGTGTGCAGTGCTGCCACCAGAAGGTCATTCCATCGCTCCAAGTCCCTCTTATCGATGTACTTGCATATTGGAGCTCCTCCCCGATAACGGTGCTTGTGTCTCTCTCCCTGTAAGACTAGGAGAGAACTCTGAGTGCTGCCATAGCAGCCGCTTCCACTCGACACATGCAGACGTTTTGCAGGCATTTCATGGGCTTTGTTTCTTTCACTTGCTGAGACAGAGGACAAGAAAGGCAGGTTACTTATCACTCCTCAGTATATGTATTCTGCAGACCGTCTGCAGAATCGAAGTTGACTTTCCAGGTTGCTAGGTTTGCAAGGCAAATCACCATGTCACTGACAAGAACATTATTGTTCTAATGTGCTTTACAGGTGCTAGAAAGTGGCCAAAGAGCAGCAGAGTGATTTAAATTCCCCTGGCAAGGCAGGCTCGATTGTATACAACCCTGAAGTAAAAAACACATTTCCTTTTCTTTCAGAAGGACATCCTGGATAAGAAGATATGGAAGACAGAGCTTATGCCTGCAATTTATCCACAAAACAAATGCCAGGGGCAACACAGACCTTGACTCATGAAAAACAATCTCTGTGTGTGGTAGCTTCTATGCAGTTAGCAGACAATGTCAATTGTCTCCAAGTGCCTTGCAATGACATCCTCTGAGCTGCTCTCCTGTGCTGGGCAGTGACAGCAGAGCCAGCAGCAGATGCAGGGGGTGCAGCCCAGCCCAAACCATGGCCCTGGCTTGGCTGGCTGATGCTGAACACCAGGCTGAGCTGCTGCTGGGCATGTGAGAGTGGCCACGGCAGCAAGTGGTGCCCACACAAGATCACTCTTGCAATCAGAGCCCAGCCCTGTGGCTGAGCTGCTAAGCACAAAACCTCTGCCCAGGGCTCACCCCTGTCCTAGAGCAGTCAGGAGTATTTGGCAGGGGCAGCTGAGGCTGTGTTTGGGCTTTGCTTGTGTCACCCAGCACAGCTGATCACCTGTTTCCCAGTCCCCTCTCAATACAGACCTGCAGTGCCACTCACACATCAGAGGCTTCAGCCTCTGTTCCTCTCATCTGCTTAGGTGCCACCGAAATTCTTCACAGATTTACCCACTACTGAATTCAGGTAAACCCCCACAAAAACCACAGGTACATTATCCCTTATTTTCCCCTGGCCACATCCCAGCAGCGCTTGATCAGAGGTTCCATGCCTTGTTTTCTTCAACAAGATCAATAAAGGCAGTGCTAATTACTGTACCTGGGCTTCTCTTCCCTCTTCTTTTACCTGGATATTCTACAGAATACAGGCCTAGATGTGTGCTAAACCATGTTATCCCATTTAGGTAAAAGTCTCGTGAATTTCAGTGACTAGTTTGAGAATTACTGGATCCAGTGAAAATAAAACATACTCAAACCAAACTATTTTCCCTCATCAAAAAAACATAATTGCAGAAAATTCCATAATATTTCAAAATTCTATTCCAGCAGACAATAGATTCATGACTGGATATGAGCCTTCCAAACATTTGCATAATTAAAGCTCATCCAGGAATTAATGAACTGAAAGCATTTTAAATAAAATTAAGAAACCTGCTTTGGATAGTGATAATAATTTTCTTAATAAGACAAATGTATAGTGAAATCAAATCTAACTAGCCTCCAGACATTCATTTCATAACAGTTTAAGAGCATTTGAAAGCACACCCATATAATATATATACATATATTTTATAAGACTTAGTCTCCAGGTTTTAAAAAAAGCCTAAAAGAAGACTAAAGGATGTGCTCTTCCCCTAAGCAAGGCCCTGTGCTATGAGTTGCACATGCAGCCACTACAGTAATATTCTGGCAGCTGTAATGATGGGTAGGAAAAATAAATGGCAGTAGTACATAACTTAGAGTTAAGTTGGCTCTTCACTCATGTGAGAACTTTTTGACAAAGGCAAGTCTTTGGCAATAAAAGAGACCAGCAAAAACTTGTTAAGAAAAATGCAAGAGATCTTTAGGTGTTCTTTTCATCCTCTGTAGTTTACAATCCTAATTTTAACTTACTTTCTTGCTCTACTCTTATTTCTTATGCCCTGAGACATCACAAAACACACAACCATGAGATATTTGTGCTTTTCTGTCTCACTCAAGTGAGCAAATAGCATATATAAAAAGTAGGATAAAAATAACACTAACAGCAAGCAGAACTCAAAACATGAAACAAAGCAATTAAGCCTCTAGACAGTTTGTTGCCAAGAACACAAATCAATACATTTGCTGTCTTTCCACACAGCCCCAACTGTTGCTAATTTCAATCACACAAGCATGACCCACTGCAAGGGCTTCTTGTAGGCTTGTCTATTGACTGTAGCTCCCACAAAGAGAGAAAAACAAAACTAAAAAAACACACACAAGGCTGAAATGTTGCTGATAAAAATTTATCAGATGTTCCAAAAATGAATCAATCAAAGCAAAATCACCTAGAGCAGCTTTCGTAAAAAAAAATAACATCCAGAAAAACATCCCAACTGCTACCTCTCCTCCCTCCCCTCAAAAAAATTTAACCTCACCTAAATCCTGTAAAATCCTTTATCCCATTTTCAGAACTGCCTTGGGGTCAGAATTTAAAATCTTAGTCACTGAGAGCTCAGGTATAACTGAAAGTCAAGGATTTTAGCTTTTCAGTTATGCAGCTACAATGAAGACAGATGCTTAGTGGGATTTCCAGAAGCAGCTTGACAGCTGCCTTGTGAGGCTTTAACCTGTGCTCAATGCTGAGGTCCTTCTGAAAACCTGATTTCTGTGCATTTTGAGGCACAGAAACATTATTAGAGAAATGCCCTGCAGGTACTTGGAAAATGTCCCCTTGGTGGTGGGGTTCCAAGAGTTGGGGCAGCCCAATGGCAGCAGAGCAGTGACATCCAGAATAAGGTGAACTAAGCAGAGTGCAATGGAACAAATCATCTCTCTCTGGCCCAGGCATGGCCTCATGCCATCACAGCCATCATTTCTCCCACTGCTCTGAGAGAAGAGCAGGAATTATTCAAGGAACACTTGCTTCCTTAGATTACTGCCCCACGGTGATAAGGAGGAAAAGCCAACTCTTTCTTTGAGCTACAAAGAGATGGACCACAAAGAGATGCTCCTGTCTCCTCACATCAATCTGCTGGCTAGAGGGGGAGGAGGATCCTACCCCAACATTGCTGCTTCTTGCCAGCTTCAGGAGTTTCCAACTCTCCAGCTGGCCCCTGAATTGAATTTTCTATGGACTTTCTTGTGTTACATTTCAGTTTCCTGAGCAAGTACATCTTGATCTTTTTGGGGAGAAAGAGGATTAAATCCAGCAACTCTAGAGATTAACCTAGCTTCTCCTAAAGAAAGTACATGGAGGGGCCATCCTAACCGAGTACTATTGCCACCAATGTGCCCAAAATCTGAACTCACATGAGTATGTACTGTAGCCACTCATCTGGGTGAGTCCCCACTTAGGAGGCAGAGGGTACAATCCAGGTTGCCAAGGAAACCAGCTAAAGAAAAAAGAAATCACACTAAACCTCTTCCAACTTCTGGGTTGACTTTGAAAAAAATGGTAAACCTCCCCAAGACACTGACTGTAGAATGGATAATTCTTCACTGAGAAAGAACAAAGCAAATGCAAGCTTCTGCTTCATGCTATGAATGCCCTACCTTAATAACAAAGTGGCACTTTCGTATGTCTGAACCTAAAGAGTCAGCTGGGGTATTTTCATACACAGTTTGTGCCTGTTCACTCAACTCCTGCCTAGGTTTTGGCTACCACAGCTCATGCTAAGGCCTGATAAATGGTGGGAGCAGCACCATGACGTCAAAGAGAGCAGGAGAAGTGGCCAGACAGAGGCCACCCTGTATTATCAGTAGTACAGAGGCCTCATGTACTATTATCACCTCAAACTGCTGTCTCTGTTTTGCCACTATCCTTTGTCCGGCAGTTCCCTCCGAACACACTAATTTATGGAAATGCTATAGACCAAAACTCCAAGCTGGATGGTATGAAACATCCGTTTGCCCAAACAGTTTTTGAAGCTGATCCAAGAGTAACTGGACTGCTGACACTTCCATACTTTCTGCAAGGAGTACACAGGGTATACCCACAACTTGACAGAGGAGGAAGGATGAGCACTCTCGCTGTCAGGCTGGGTAGGTGCATGGCATTGCAAATAATGGTAATAAGTTCTGTGTAAGTGGATTTACATAACAAACTTGTCTGGGCAAAAAGGGGATTGAGCCCTTTTGTCATGTTTGTTTATTGTATTTCCTAATTAGCCTATAAGTTAAAGCTTAAATCATAGAGTATGTTGCTTTGTAAATTCAGAAGATCTGAATGGACTCTGATATCAGTTTTGTATAAATATATTGATTAAAAACCTACTTCTCCCTGAATAGCTTACTAGTATCTGTAATGCATAAGGCATGCAGGGCCAGAAAAGTTAGTGCAGTTAACAGAATATCACCTTGATGCAGGTATTTTGATGTTAGCCAAGTCCTTTCCTCTCTCTGCTGCCATGGTCCTGATAGTGCAGGAGAAAGGGATGGAAGGGTTAAGAAAAGGGTGCAGACACCAGGAGCAGCAACTGCTGCAAACTTCTTATTTCTCCAGCTTTCCCAGTCTTCCTAACATAAATCAAACGCAATGCTGGGTCCTGGTCAGGGGGATGAAGAGACAGATGTCAATCCCCTCTGATAATGAATTACTCACAACTGTCACCTCCCTTGGCTTCAGTTGTGCAGGTGGCCTCTCATCTCATGACAGGACTTGCCATGGCTTGTGACAAGGTGACCCAAGTTCCCACTTCCCTGCACAATGGGACCAACAGGGACACAGCCACCAAGATCAGCTTGTACTCAAATGAGAATCTACAACAGAGTGATGTGCTAAAAACTCAGCAAATGCCCACACATTTTGCTGAATAGGGAGAGGGCTCCCTGTTGATTCAATTTAAGCATATATTAAAGTGCCATGCTGAGTAAGGGTAACAGTGAATTCTAAAGAAAGGCTATATTTAACAAAAAACAAATTAAACAACAGCCACAGAGCAATGTTTTCTCCAAGCTAACTCCAGCAAATAATAATTCCCATTTATCATTTATCTAAATTTAGAAATAACATTCAGGGAGAGTAGGAAAGTAAAACAGTTCAATAAATACAACCTGTACTTTGCTTATTGAGTGATCCAATATTGTTCATCAGTTGTCCAATAAAGAACTAACAGGGAAGTTCAATCTCTCACAATTTGTAGAAATTAAAGGGCACATTTTTATTAGTCCTTATTGTTAAAAAAAAAAGTCATTATAAAAACCCAAACAACATGAAGGTGGACAGTATTTTTAAAAATGTCAATCACACAGAAAATTCCCAGTTTTACATAATGCTTTTCCTGACTGGTTGATTGTTGGTTTTTGGTGTTTGGAGCCTTTTTTCCTCAAATCTTAGGCTAATCTTAGGTTAAGAATTTTTTAACCAAGACATAAGACCTACAACAGGGACTTAAGGATGCACCAGTCATAAGAAATATTATATATTCAGACAACTTCTCAGAGTTAAAAATACCTCTTTTTAAAGAGATACGGTGACATCTCCTTGTGCTCAGTAATTTGAAACACAATCTATCACATCAGCCATGTGCCACATTGAAAAGGACCCTGTTATTTTTTCTGTGACAGACATGATTTACAGAAGTCAATGCACTAATCGCCCTAAACCTTAGCAGTGAGGACTCAGATTTACCCTAAGCCTCTTGCCTTGCATTCAGTTGATGGTATTCACATTAACCACATATTAAACGTAATTTTAGTTTCACAGGAATCCAAGAGTCTCATTTTTCCCTAGGTAAGTGCCAAACCATGAAGTCTGTATCTCAGAACTCCTAAATTCTACTCCATCACTTTTTTCCCCAGGATCTTTGCACACTGAAGGAAACCCCATGGTTTCCATTTCCCCATATTTTACCCCCATAATTTACCCCTATTCTCAACATTGCTGATTGACAATAATTGAGAACACTCCAAAAATTAAAACAAACAAACAACAAACCCTCAACCTTGGCCCAAGATGAAACTTCTGCAAAGGGGAACTCTTTAAATTCACGGTGATGAGATGCCACCTGCTTGCAGAAAAAAGTGGGAATTCTAAGACTTAGCAGGGAAATCACTCAACAGCTGCAAAACTCTGTTGGAAAAACAAGGAAGGATGTCTCTGCAAGGACTAACACTGGCCTTCTGATGACAACGGAAGGGGGATAGCAGTGCCTTTGGCTCACTGCAGCAGAGGAGCAGGGGCCAGCTCTGCTTTGAGAGGAGGCAACTGAAACCAGAGCAAGCTACACAGACCTGTCTGGATGACACCAGCTTGTCCTACTCGCCATCAGCATGGGATAAGGCAAAGTCCCCATCTCATGTGCTTGTGGGACTACTTTGGGAAACAGGGGAACACAAATTCACCCCAAGGTGGTCCCATTGCCTTGCAATTTCCCAGGTGGCCACATCGCTTGGTTGTGGATTCCCCAAGGCAATGGCAAATGGCACTAACAGGTGAAATTACTAACAGGTGAAACCACTAACAGGTGGGCTCAGAGCAGGAGATCCTCAGACCTCAGTCTGATATACAAAGCACATGCAGGTTTAAGAAACCTTTTTTTAAAAAGGACTAAAACCCCCAAAATATATTAAGTAAATAAATATACTTCATCTCTACCCACATCCCCCTACTAGCTCCTGGAGAGAGGCCTGTCATGTCTTCTCTAGACTTGCAGGAAGATGTTATGAATCTGAGTCTGAAATCTATTGAGAAGAGGGAAGCTACATACCCTGCTGAGGGAACTCAGTGTGAATTTCCATCTGTGAAAGCCTTGTTATGAGCACATGTTTATTCAGTGCAATCTCCTGAGAATTTAGTGTAAACCTATGTGGTTGGTCTTAAAAATATAATCTGCTCTTCAAACCCAAAGGGGAATCAGGAAACAGGGGCCCTTTGCGTACAACGTAGTCAGTGCTGTCAGCCCTGTTATGCACAGCAGTGACCTCCTGTCTGGCCCAGGTAAAAAATCAAGCCTGTCCTTTACTCCAGCATCTGGAAGAAGCTGTGCCAGAGCACTCAGCACACAAAGCTGGATCCCACAGAAAGCAGCTTTGATTTTACAGAGTCCTAGAGCCTCAGAATGTCCCTCCTCATCTTCTGCATCTTCCCCACCTTCCCCACAGTGCTGTTTGGATGTAAGGCACTATCTTAGGAGCTCAGAGAGAAATCTTAAAAAAACCATTCTGAGAGAAAAGCTTTGCTCTTCTTTATTGCTTATCTCTTTTCTTAGCTGTGCTAGTGCCAAGAAGGAAATTAAGCTGCTCCCTGCAAGGTCTAATGTGAAACCTTGCTCACTTCAGTGTCAAGATTGTTATTTGAGCTTTCGTTCTAGTGTCAGAAACCTTTATGTGGCCTTCACCTCTGCATTAACTAGAGAAGGTTACAGGCTTAATCTTCTCTCCCCTGGGAAGGCTCCTGCTACCACTCAAAATGAACCAAGGACCCAGGTAATTGTGATTGTCTGGAAGTGTGATGGTCTAATTGCACACAGATGGGCAGGAGCAGAGCAAAGAACTGGCCTTCAGAGATGTACACCTGCTACCCCCAGAGCACTGGATAAAGCTGTGCCTGCAGCTGGCAACAGGCTGAGGCAAACCCTGTCCCCAGCATCCTGACAATGTTACTTTTAGAGATTTTTAAAGGGATGCTGCATACATTCTCAAAAGCTCGTGCAGCAATACCAAATAGAGACAAATGCAACACAAGAAACCTGCTGTAGTTCAGAATGTATTTTCAGACTCAGGAAAGATGTTATTTCTCCAGCACACGGTGACATGAACATGGCAGTGCTTTGCTGTTATTTCCCACTCCAGCACCCAGGGGAATACTGGCAGAGGTTCCCAGAGCAGGGTGATACCTGTGAAGAGTTGATAGCTGCCCTGAGGGGGCTGCTGCTCTTTGAAGTCAGAGAGGTTTTTCTCTAGGTCTTCTGCTGACTCTGCTGAGTATTAGAGGCAGAAAAGACTGGGTGAAATTTACTCTCCGTTTGGATAATTGTCTTCGTTCTGCCTTGTTGAGAACTAATATGTCTGAGCTAGTTTCTTTCATTTCTCTGTCAAAACCATAAGTCCTTCCTTAGCTGACTCATTCTTCTTTGGGCTAGGGCTCAGAAAAAGACAATAACTTATATTTGTCAGGAAGCATCTTGACTGAATGCTCCTCCCCTCAGCCCTTGACAGGGGAACCCCATCATTGCTGCCTGGCAGGATTAGCCATGCCATGGCAGCAGCCTGCTTGTCCCTGCTGCCCACAGGCTTGGAGCAGAGCATGGGGTAGTGGATGGCCCTTGGTGGTCCAGCCACCATCTCTTGCCTTCCCTCTTCACAGCCTGTGGACCCTGAGCCACCTGTGCTGCCACCATGCTGGGCAGGCACTTGAGCTAACACATCTTTTTCTAATGATTTAAAGAAACTTGAGCCCTTCTGTGCACAACCACTGCTGAAGTGGGCCTGCCCCACCAGGAGAAAGGGTCCCAAACAGCCTTGCCCCCTGACACTGCCTGCCCTACTTTTGTGGTTGACTTTAGATGCAAAAGAGAGGAGATGTGACAGGGAGTTTATAAGAGATACTGATTGCTGGCACTCTGCACTTTGCTTTTGTCATGTCAAGTCATCTGCAAGCTGCTCAGAGCCCCTGTGATGGTGCTCTTTGCTTGCTCACATAGAAATGAAGTGAAAGCCAGGCTGACATGCACGACTGTGCAAAGAAGCAAACGCAGAGCCTGAGTAGCACTTCCACCAAATCTGAGCCCCTGAGCCTCACCAGTGCCTGGGGAAAGTCTGTTCCACAGAAAGAAATTTCATTTTGGACAACATGAAGACAAGCTTTATGTAACCTCAAACCCAAAAGCAATCAAAGGTGTGTGAATTGTCCAGCAGAATGCTGCTGCCTGCCCTGCTTTTGTCTGTGCTTTTCCTTCCTCTGTTCCTGGCCACCCTGAGGCACTTCACAGGTAACAAGTCACCACCCTGATGGTCACTTGCCTTTAGTGTGAGCTGCTCGGTTCATAGGGCAGGGAAACCTGAGTGTCTGGCAGGGTGTAAGCAGGACTTGTCTGCTGGGCCAGCAGCTTTGCCAGGGGCTGGTGAGCTGTATCAGGGACTGCAGACACCTGGTGGTGTGTATCCCATCCGTCCATCCATCCATCCATCCATCCATCCATCCATCCCCAGACTCTCCCACTGTTTCTCTCCTCATCTACCCCTGTATAAAGGGAAGGTGGCTTTTCTGCACAGTTTTTCCAATACATCCCTCAACCTATGAAATACAAGCTGGGGTAACAGAGAAACACCAGAAGGATACTGTAAGCCATTCCAGAGCATGATGTGACCCATTTTAGCTCAATCAGAATTTTCTTAACTCCCTTGCAGCCCCAGAATATTTTCATTTTCAATATGCCAAATTTCTAGAAAAGTCTAGTTTTCTCAGTGATGGCAAAGTATTCTCTTAATAAAACGAAACTATATTTTTACTCCCATGCAGAAAAATACACTGTTTGTACTTTGAACAAACAGTTGAACAGCAAGGAAGAGAAGCCTTATAAGGACAGTTCACACTACAAAGCTTTTGGTTGCAAACAAACTGTGAATGGTAAAATCTCAAAAACACGATCCTTCTTTCAGTGAATTCAGTTTCACATAAAAACCTGAGTAGTGAGACCTGCTGTGATCACAGGTGACAGATGGAATCACTGTGAGTCATATTAGCAGCTTCCTTCCCATGCATAGACAGAGAGATGTAGTCAGCAGTTGATATTGGGTCCCTCCCAAATGAAAATGTGCTCAGATGTCTCCAACTTGAAAAAGAGGATAATAAAAATCTCCCAGAGACTTATTTAAAACAGAAGTTATTCAATTTTCTTTTGTTTTATGCCAGATGTGCTCCAGACGTGCAAACTCAGCCTCTAAAGATTTTCCTGCCTACTACAGTCTCCTCTTCTAACTACTCAGCAAAGCACACCAGGTAAATTTCCCTCCTCCACATCACTAGTCACTAATAGAACCTTGTCATTTCAGTTTCTCACACCTCCTCTTGCCCCCTGCCCTATATCTCTGCAAAGTCTCATCTTTACAGCTTATTGCCATTGGCTACTAACGTTGAATAAAGTGTTCCCAATTTCAAACACAATGAAAAGAAAAATCAGTAGCACAGAAAAAGAGAAAATTAACCATGGAAACCACTCTCACAGGGCTGGCCAGGTTCTTTAAGTTCAACACCTGAATCTGCTGCTTTACAGAAGCACAGATTCACCTGCTGCTGCTATTCTTCATTTCCTCCAGAGTTTGTTACACTGAACAATGTTTCCAAAGAGACGAAAAGCACTGGGGCAGGTGCCAACTGGAGCACCCTCCCCACCCTCCTGAACAGCACAAAAGTTTGGTTCTGCCTCCAAGATCTTCCTCACCTTACCTATAGGCACATCTCCATACCCTGCCAGGAGCCCAACATATGTTTCACAATAAGCAATGATTAGGAGACATGAATCATCCCCTCAATCCTCTGTTACAGGCACGCAAGATTCACCTCTTTCCCCTGTTTCTGCTGGAACTCCAGCAAGCTGTTCTCATACCAGGTTTTCACTTTAGGAAGCAATTTGTCAGTACAAGGAATGCTTAAATTTTAAAAGGTAGTGACTAGTGCTGGGATTCAGAATCTCAGGCCTGACTCGGGCAGACCAAATCAAGCTGCTGCCTCTTTGGATTGAGGGTTGGTAGCCAAAACCACATTTTGTTCTGATTGCTAGTATTTAAAATTTTAGTGTGTTAAAAATGGCATCTCAGGATGTCAGTCTACAGACACAGCCTGTGTTTGAGGGCACTTCTGAGAGCACCAGAGCACACAACGCCTGGTTCATGCCTACAGCCATTTGGCTGTGGGACAGAGAAGGAAGACAAAAGCAAGCAGGTTTTCTTTTGGGACAGAGTCTCTACTTTACCTGATGTCTTTTACATCAGAAGGCTGCTTCTTACCACTAATCCATGCAGGAGAGCAAAGAAGGGGAAAGCTATGGGCTTTGCTTCAAAAACAGAAGCAATTGCCTGGTTCCATTGTACTCCAGACTGCTTCTAGCATCTGCTTTAGGAGGCAGTGACAAAAAGCTTGCTTGGCTGCATTGTGGGAGGTTTTGCAGCTACTATCTTTTCTAAGGAGCATCCACCTACTCTGTGAAATGCAATTTCTCCTTAGAGTAAGATTTCCAGCCTCAGATGACCTGGTCTTTATACTTTTGTCCTAGTCTTGCAAAACAATGCACTGTTCCTTACTTCTTGTCCCAAGTAAACTCATGCTTTTATCCTAGAGCAGTACACAGACAATAGGTTTAGCTAGTAAATCCCTCAGCCCTTTAAATGATGCCTTGTAGAATTTTATTTTCTTAAAAAGGAAAGGATGAAATTATATGAGGAAAGTCACACTCCTGCTAATACTCAGAAAGGAGATGCTACACACTTCAGAAGATTTGAAGATTACCTTTCAAGCCATGCATTTCCCAGATTAGGGTGCTATCCACGATACTGCTCTACAATTTTGAAAAACACTTAGTGATTTTTTTTTTTTTATTTATTCACTTTGTATTTTGCAAGAAAGCAAAAATTTGACCTTTTTTTGTGCCAGCATTGGGGTATTCTGCACATTGCCAATGTCAGCAGTGGAAGGACACTCACTGGTGTTGCATGTTGCCTTGCTCATTTCCTTAAACAACTGCAGATAGAGCAACCCTATTACTGCTGCGCTTTGTGCAACACTGACCCAAATTTACCACATTGAGGTGTAAAAGGTGGATTGCAGCTACAGTCTGTGAAACTACACAATGGATAGAGATCAAGGATTGAACATGATAATGCTCAGGTTGATCCAGGAAAAGAGGTCTTAGAAATCTGCAGGAGTCTACCACACAGCATGCTGCCTCTCTAAGCCAATATGATTCAGGCTGAAAACTGAATCTCTCTCCTGCTATTTAATTCTATGTGGTTTTACTAACAACAAGGAATTCACTTGCCTAATGCTGGTTTGCTCCTCTGATAGCTGCACTGGGCTCTCTGCAGGCATCAGAGATTTTTAAGGCTAGAAAAGCTCATCAAGACCATCTCTTCCTACCCCTGCTCACAAAGGTGTTCTTACTGACCCTTACCCTGTGCCCATTACCTAGTGCTTTGATGAGAGCACATTTGGAAAGAGGCTGAGTGTCTGGAAGTCTGGGAATGGGAAATGGTCTGGGGTCTCTGATCCACTGCTCAGAAAAGCTCTGCTGCAACACTGAAAGCATAAAGAGAGCAGAGTGTTCCCTCAGCAGCCATTTACCCTCCTCTTCTGTGGGCTGGTTGACAGCCTTATGCACCCCTTGGCACCACAGCAGAGCAGCACCTCTTTTTTAGAAGCTTACAAGTAAGATATCTGTACCATCCTCCCCAGGACTTGTAGATTTTTCTAGTGCTGGTTATTTGTACATTGAATGCTTTAAAGAAGGAAAGAGAACACCAGATTAATAAGGTAAGCAAATTGAAACCTTCTACCTTATTTATCTAATCCTGGAGAAAATACTTATGTGACAAAGTATTTTTCAAGTAGCAGTTAGGAAGGTATAAGCTATCTGCAGTCCCTATATTTGACAGTAAATGTATTTTGGAAGATAGGTACAGCTACATACTCAGACATCTAATATCAAAAGACCCTGTCCAGTTCCCAGGAGAGATTTGTAAATCTGGCAAATCTCAGCACAGCTGCAAGGCCCTGATCAAGAGAGAGCATCATGGTGACAGGAAGGCTTCTGTCAGGATCAATTTGCTTTGGCAAAATGTATTTAAGAAGCCTTGTAGAACATATTATCCTGTTATAGATAGCTCTGGCTATGCTAGAGAATCTTTTGCATATACTTCCCCCAAGGCAAGAAGGGTTTATGACTTCTTTGTCCTCAGTAAAATAAAAATTGCAGTCAACATCCTTCTCTCCTTTAGCATCCCCTCCTTCTGTACACTGCCCCTAACCCACCTTAAAATAAAACTTTGGCAGAGTCATCTATCACTATGAATATAAGAGCAGATATTTCATGAAACTTAAAAAAAGTAATATCCATATTCTTTGCCCAAACATAAAACATGATAGATATGGATTGGTTGCCATTTTTTATGAATCCGCTTAGAGCCCCAGAGGATATAAATTATGGTAAAGGGCAAGCTACAAGTTCTACATGACTTGGCTTGTAGTAATGAGAAACTAACCCTGCACAGAGTGTGTCACCAGATGACATACTGCTTCTTGTAGTTATTGTTAGTATCTATCAACTTCTTGTTGGGGAATTCTCCCTGCACTTACCCTCTTTGTCAGAGCCCTTGGTACCAATCCAAGCAGTTATGCCTGTTCAGTCAAATCGACAGCCAGTGACCGGTTATAATGACCCTCGTTTTCTGAAAACTTATTTGGTTTTAAGGAAGGAAGGAAAGGATCTTACTGCTTTTGCAGTATGTCTAATTTCTGTCACTCTAGCCTCAGATATATCTTGTCCCACCACTA
>WAAG01044975.1:10162-33499 GCA_013390105.1 Tichodroma muraria
CTGGGAAGGAAGGGGCGACTGGGGGGGGGTGGGGGGCGCCGAAGTCTGTATGGAATTACCTGCGCCCGCGGCGGAGCTGGCAGCGGTGGATGGATGGGCGCCGCGTCCGCGGCACTCGCGGCCAGCTGAGCCCCAGGAGTAAACACGGGGCTTCTCCGGCCGAGTGCGCAGTGTGGTGACCGGCACTCGCCTCGCTGACTGATCGTACAGGAGGAATATTTCGGGAGACTCCTGTGGGTAAGGTCATTTTATCCAGGCAAAAGCCCGGCATTGCTAAACTTGGTGGCGAGTGACTGAAATGGGCACTTTCGGGATTGCTGCATTACCCTGATGCGAGGGGCTCCAGCCGCTATTGGCAGTTGAGTGGAATAACTGCAGTCGGTCTTCTGGTGAGTGCTTTTTGCGATAAATTTTAAAAAAAAACCAACCAAACAACTCCCTCTCTATTTATGCATCCTCTGGATTTGGGAGGGTACTGTAAGAGCAAGAAGTCTTTATATTTCCTTTTTTTAATTTTTTATTTCTCTGGTTGTAATATATTTGGCTGAAAGGAGTATGTGACAGCAAAGAAGCTCTCTGTGATGGAATCTAATTAATATGAAATCGGATCCCATCTTCTGGTTAAATAGATGTTTCCAACTCTGTGCAGCGTTCTGCTGCATTTCATAGCTGCAGTGGAGGTAGAGAAAATCTGTTTTTCAAGTTGTTAAACTTTAAGGTGGTGATCCTTATTGATCATGGTACAGTGCACTGGTGGTAAAGGGGTTAAATGCCATTGGTAATTTGGGATTACAACTGTTCTGTAAATCCTGCAAGGAAATTATAAACTGAGGGGCGGTAAGGACAAAATCCCCTCAGCTTCATAGTAGAGAAATACCATAAATGTCACTAGCCTGAAAATATCATCCAGCTGCTCTTACAAAATATCTTTTTTACCTAATAACTCACCTACTGAAACCACGGACCACGTGTATGGGAGTTGGAAGATGTGCAAACAGAGATGCTATCTTCGGTATTTCATACATACATGCATCTGGCTGAGGGACTGTGTGGGAATTCATTCCTGTTACTTGTGGTGTGAAGCGAGACGAGAGAAAAAGGAAAGATCATCTTCTTAAGAACTGAAGCGAGTGAGGGAAACACTTCAGCCTTTAAAGATTTAAAGGGATCCGAGCAATGCACAATGGTAATCCCTCTCTGCAAAATCAGTCCTGATAAGAGGGAATGAGGGCAGGTTGAGGGAATCGATAGTGATGACGTTGTGCAGTGCAATGCACTGCAATGCTAAAGTTACATGGTGTGTGCGAAAATATGTACCCTTATGTACTGCTGGTGAGTTCATGCATAATGGATGGAAGAAGATATGCAGATCTGTCTGTAGGAAGATGGATGTATTTGTGCAAAGACGGTGATTATGTAACTTGATTACATCAGTGGCATCAGTCGCCGATAGTGGAATGATATGCTCCTATAGCGTATCGATCACTTGCCTTAACTTTGTAGCGCTCCCGGCAGCGAGGGATGGAGACCCGGGCAGAGGAGGGGAGATCCTTGCTCAGCTCCTGACAAGGGGGTTTGCCTCTTGCAGGCTGCCTTTTGCACCAGCGTGCTGCTGGCGGAGTTTCCCCGGGACAGGGAGCTCGCGGAGGAAGAGGAGGAGGAGGGGGGGGTGGAAGGGGGGAGGCTGCCGAGGCGCGGGTTCAGCCACACCCGGGCAGAGGCTCCCGAAGAGCCCCGGCAAGGCTGCACAATGGTCCCATTGAGCAGCCCCGGCTGCGCGCTCCTTTGCAAGGTCACACCGCAACCTGCGACTCGGGTGCATGGCAACAGCTGAGCGGAGGAGGAACAAAACCGAAATTAAAATTGATCCTCCTCCTCTCCCCTCGCCGTCGCCTACCTCCAAGCACGGCGTTCTGCTGACCTCTCTCTCCCCCAGTGCCCAAGGCAGAGCTGGTGCCGCTTCGCCCGGCACAGACAGCGTTGTGTCTCTCTCGGTGTGAGCAGTGACTGCTCACAGCTTCGGCAGGGTGCTGCTTCAGTATGTTACAATACAGCGTGACTGACGTGAGAAAAAAGTACTGTCAGATACAACGGCTTCATGCACCTGTTACATTTACAGGAGCTTCAACGCATTTCAGGCTTCTTAGAAGTGAGTGGGTGAAGAGCAAAGGTGTATCGGGAGTCCCATTGGTTTAACTCAGACATTTTTGGCAGATTGTCCTCAAAGATAGCAGTATCGGGATATGCCTTAATGCCCCTTTTAGAATCCTGAATCACTTTTCCTATCTGTTCAGGGGGAGGAGGGGGAAGAGCACTCCCTGAAGATAGATAAGCTCACAAAGGCACTGCTGAGGCCCATACCTCTAACACATGCATTTTCTGAAAAATGTAAGCCTGATGAAATCTTAACTCAGCTGAAATGAGTGATCTTATCGTCACTGACCTGTGTCCTTCCCCGCTTCACTCTGAATTCATTCTAGCAAAATGTCACTAAAATACTTTTCAGTTCAGAAGAGGTGAGGGCAGAGTGGGTTTTACATCTCTTGATAAACATGATCTTCACATACCTACTAGATTTAATGCACTATCAAATTCACAGTAATTTTACCCTACAGCAGACTGAAAAATCATTTTTTCCTGCTTCCCTGAAAACATCAGTATTTTAAAGTTGGTTCACCATTAATTCATGACTATATTCATATTTCTGGACGATAGGTCTGGGCAAGCACTAAAAAATCCTGCTAATGCAGTTTAGAGTTTGACATTCATAGAGTATGCTGAGTAAATTGGAAAAAAAGGATATGAAGTTAACTCTGTTTCCATCCTTCAGGGGTCAGAATAACACTATGGCAACTCCTATGCATTGCTACAGCTCTTACAATTTTCAGAAATGTCTGTTGCATACTCTCCTCCACACAAAATTGCAGGCATGTTCTTTCCATTGATTCCTTATAGGACCCCTTGTGACACACAGGCTACATACCTGTACCACCCATCTTAAAGAAAAAAACAGTTATCTCCAGAGGTGTTAAAAAACTGGTGCTGTAGAGGAGTAGGCACTGATAGTGTGGGAATGTGTCACATGATACATGTAAAGTGGCATGCAGCATGCAAGGATTTGCAAATTCAGGACAATAGTGAATGGTAAGCAACCAAGTTTTATTTATAGATTAATTTTATTGTTGTAGTTAGCAATGCCTACTTGGTAAAAAAAGTGTTTCAGCTCCAAAGCAATATCACTTCAGTTTGCACCAAATGTAGCTTTTTTGAGAGGAAACTTTCCTTGCTGAAGTAAAGCTGTAAATCACTCGGACAAATGAAGAGAAAATGTGAAGAGAAATATTTACATAAAACATTTTCCCAGGCTCTAACTCTCAGACCACTGAAAGTAGTGAGAGTTTGGCTACCCACTCCTCACTACTGCTGGAGAGCTGGCTTTTAAAGAAAACAGCAGTGCATGAAGAATAATCTCAGTGCCTTCCTCTGAAAGAGCAGGCTTCTGACTGTCATTGTCATAGAAAACAGTAGACTTGTTTTAGTGCTGATAGGAAAATTTGAAACAGGGCAGATCTTAATGAAACTTTTTTACTGTTCAGTGATATTATTGCAATGTATTCAGAGTACTTTCTGTGACCATTATGTTGAACCCATGTATTAGGAAAAAACCAAGAAAAAAGGATAATCAGCTGAGGTTTTCCTTCAGTGTATTTGCACTTACAGAGGAGTGTTTGGATATACTTCTGTGTTTCATAACAGCTGTGATATTTAGCGGCTGGGAATCTTTTTATTTTTATAGTTCACACTGCATGATAATATATGGCAATTGAAGCATGAAGCTCTGATTAATATGATTAAAAGCTAACAACTTATCTAGTGGTGCTGAAGTTGTAAAGTTTAATTATAGAAGCACCATTTGCACAGCTATAGGTAAGGTTGTGTCAGCATTTCTATTATAAACCTCTATCCTGTTTCCATCCATTGTGTCAGGGATCCATGAAATAGGAAGAATTCACAGTAGAGACCATAATGGCTGTTTTAAGTTACAATCGTGGCCTGTCAGGTCAGTAATCCATGGGTTTCTTTAAGTCTTTATGTGGATGTTACAGCATCATCAAAGCAGCCATTATGCTCTATGAATTCAAGTACATTTTTTTAATTTTAAAATGTAATTAAATATGCAGTGATGGACCACAGTGACTTAGTGACTCAGAAGGGATCATTTAACATACCATTTTTTTATGCACCTTCATACAGTTTTCATACTCCTAAAACAAAAACAGATGAAATGCAGCAATTAATTATTTTTGTGACAGCTTAAAATTAATTTGCATTTAGGTGAAAACTCTTTTGGGGGTGGGAAGGAAGGAGAGAATAACGAAGATGAAAATTTGTGGGTTTTGAATGTCAATATTCAAGCTTTGCATATTCCCCTGAGGTAGTCACATATGGAACTCCATCCTGCAGAAGGGGAAAATCCTGTGTCATTTGTGAAAGCTCTGTAAGACCAGGGCAAGGAAATCAGGTAGTTCTGGTTCTCTGTTTTAACATTGAGTACTCTGGTTTTTTTAGGTCTCACTGTACCTGTGTATTATAGGCACTCCTAGGTCATTTCATGGTGTTATACAGCACACTGTTTATGCTTCCATAACTGGGTCTGAACAAATGAACCAAGGGCATCAGTCTTACAGCTTTACGTCCTTTAAGTTTCATGTTTATAGGAACAGCACACAGACATAATGATAATCCTTAAATAATCGTAGCATCAACTGCAGCATTTACTCACAAAGATTTTTAAATTGGGAATGAAGTAGGAGAAAGGGAGAACATGAAAACATTTAGATTTTTGCCAATGCAGTAGATAATGTTTCCATTTTATTTTTTACTTCTGGGAATAATTTAGGAAATGCTCAGTGTAGCTTACAAAAAGAAATACAGGAACCTAATTCATGTGTTGAGAAGACCAATACCATCTATACAAATCTATACAATCAGCAGGCAGACAAGGGGTAGTGGTGTCAGAAAGTTTTCTATTCTCTGGTCCTTCACAGCTGTCCACAGTGAATAGAGCATTGTGACAGAGGAAGAAGATGGAGACTGCAGAATAGGTTAAAAGGGGGGCAGAAAAGCTTGTAAATGTACAGACAATGGTGAAGTAGCTATCTTCTGAGATACAATATATTTCTGTATTCCTCTTGTCTGTTCTTTACTAGAGATACCCAGATGCTTAAAGCTGTTGCAGTTCCGAACTTCCACTGCTCTTTTCTTCTTTTTTTTTTTTTTTTAAAATCCTTAAAATCTTCAGTGCAAGGGCCATCAACCTTTTGTTTTCATGCCAGTCACGCAATGAGACAGTGATCTCTCAGTTAAGGTAACTTGAGGTCCTTCTCCATAAAATAATAAATTAATGTCAGGAGCATGAGAGAAAGAATGTTTTCTGTTAGGTGAAATGACTGAATAAAAGGCCAATAATTTCAGAAAAGACTGATAATTTGCAGAAAACAGACTTTGCTTTGACCAAGTACAAACCATTGAATTTCCAACAAGGATCTCACAATGCCCTTGCAAGACTAATACCAAGGTAGTTCAACTGCTGTGTAAAGCCTCAGCATCTCAGTTTTCCCTATTAAGTTCACTTAGTGCTGTGCTTGGAGTGTCAGCAGCAATGTCTTCTCAATCCCAACCAAACGTTTAGTCTGTTTCAGGGAAAATGAAGTTGTAGTAATGTGCATCCATTGTCATGTGCAGGGAAGGGCTTCTGCTGCTGGTTGGGAGTGGGCTTAACCAGCTCTGACCTGTCTGAATTCCCAGACCATTTGCCTCTGACTGAGAATTGCTGTGCCTGAATGGTGTATGGGACCTGCATGTGCATTTGTGCCTGCCTACATCCATTTGACAGTGAACCTTTACTGGATTTGACTCTGTGCTCAGATCATATGCCTCAGGGATAATTCCTACACCAAGAAGATCTGTTGGTATGATGGAAACCTTGGGATAGAGCCACAATGTCTGCACAGGAATGTGTTTGGCCAGGATGCTTTTGTGTGGCACTGATCCCTGGCAGCAGTTTTAGCCCTGTGTCTGTCAGGTTACTGCTCAGTGCACAGAATTTCAGGATGGCAGCAGAGCACAGCTGTTACCATACAGCACCTTGGCATTCTGCATCTTCGACTTTCCTTTAATGCTTTCTGTCTCTTCCCACATTAAAATTTCTTTTCCTTCCCCCTCCCCCAACTCTTTCACTCATTTTAGAATAACATGGCATTTCCTTTTCAGCAAGCTGTACATGTGATGGAGATATGTATGTTTGTGTACTTGTCTTTCAATAAGATCTGCATGTTCAGTATACACAGAATTTATTCTTTCCAACATCTCTTACAGAACAGACAAGGCCTGTGAACTTTCTCCTAGACATTTCTTTGGGGGATCCTATAGCTGAAGGTGGTGTGCTTACACCAATGTTAAATCAGGCTGGCTGATTGGCACTGTCTCTGTGCACACACATATATATTTAGTTATCATAGAATATACCACAGAATATTCTGAGTTGAAGGATCATTGAGTCCAGCTCCTTAGCCCTGCATAGGACATCCAGAGAGTCACACCGTGTGCCTGAGACTATTGTTCAAATGCTTTATGGTCTCAGGCAGGCTTGGTGCTGTGACCACTTCCCTGGGGAGCCTGTTCCAGTGCCCAACACCCTCTGGGGGAAGAACATTTTCCTGATATCCAACCTAAACCTCCCTTGACACAACCTTAAGGCCATTTCCTTGAATCCTGTCACTGGTCATGAGAGTGAAGAGATCATTATTGTCACCTCCACTTTCTCTCAGGGGGAAGTTGTAACTGCAGTGAGTTCTCCCCTCAGTCTCTTCCTGGTTGAACAGACCAAGTGACCTCAGCCTCTCCTCATAAGGTTTCTCCTCCTGACCCTTCACCATCCTTGTAGCCCTACTTTGGATGCTCTCTAATAGCTTAATGTATACTTTCAGGGATCATTTCTGTAGCTGGTCACTAGAGGAGAATTATGTACATGTACACGTGCACAAATCCAGGTACCTGCAGCGCCTGTGCAGACATATGCCTTTACCTGTGCACTTACTCATGTACCCAAAAGAGGACTGAGAGCAAGCCACAACGAGGAAATACTCTAGTTATTCCTTATGCTAAATGGAGGAAAACAAGCATCGTTCAGACAAGACATGAGACAGTAGCTGTTTTTTAGGGTTGATTTAGTATTTATTTTTTAATCATCTGTAAATGCAGCATATTTGAAGACAACACAAATGTATTTTGGAATCAACTGTAATTTTAGAAATCTAAGTGGTAAAACTTTGGAAGATATAATCTAAATGTTTCCTGTATATCCTAACAGAACAAGCTACTGTCAAAAATCTTGCCCATTGTTTTGAAAAACCTCAACCAGGGTATTTTCTCAGTTCATAGTAGAAGAAAGTTTTATATGTATTATAAAAGAAATGTAAAACTTTATGTAGTAATTCTTGTATAACACTTAGAAACTCTTCACTCTCATACTCAGTATGAATAATCTGTCTGCCTTGGGTAACTTCTTATCCAGAAACCTATTAAGAAAGAAAAAAAGACCAGAGAATGACAGAAAAAAAAAAAAAAAAAAAAGTCTTCCATATGAAAAGGTCCCCATGTGAAGGAAGATGTGAAGGTTTTGTTTTATAAAGAAAAAAGAAGATGCAATATGGAAGAACAGGTGATGCAGGTAATACTGAAGGCTATGGAAAGATATTTTGGCTTATCTTATATATTGTTTTCCTGATGACCAGTAAAATTTAATTCTGGACAATGTAAAAGGAGTAAAGGAAAGCACTCATTTTCATAGTTTATTCAAATCCTTTGTCTCTTGTGGACAAGGATACGGTGAAGAGAAAGGCCTAGTAGAATAGAATAGCTTGATAAAAACAAAGTTTTGAAATGTTGCATTGTAATATATAGCTAGGTAAAATGATTATCAGGCTGTGTAACAGACAGTTAGAAGGCTCTCACCTTGTGTGCCCCACTTATGGTGTAATCAGAGGATGTATGCGTCTGTGATTTCTGAAGTGTTAAAGGATGCTTCTTCCAAAGGATTTGTTACTGGCTTCCCTTGGAGGTCTGCTGTCTGATAGATGGACTGTGTGTTCTTGAGACTGTAGTTCTTCTTGAGACTCTGTTCATTTTACAAACCCAGCAATTGTAGTACTGCTTAATAAAGATTTTATTAATGTTGACTGAGCCTAATTTTGCTGTCTAAGTCCTGGTCCAAAGCAAAGTGATGGAAATGGAAAGAGGCCTACTGCACTCTAGGTATTGGATCAATCTCCAGATTTATCATCTAATTTCCTAATTTTTATTATTTTCTGTGGAGAAAAAAAACCTCATACTGCTTATGTTTAATAGGTTACCATTGATTACAAAAAAGAAAATCTTGTAAACTTAACAGAATCCAATAAAGCTTACTATATTATTGACAGTATAAACAGTCTTATTAATTTCCATCATTAAGGGATATGCAACCCCCATATTTTGTTCATTCATGGAAAGGAATATCTAGTTTCTTAAAAGGTTGTCACACCATCCCTGGTCTCTGGTACTTTCAGTTGTTGTGATGGAAAACTCAGATCTTTAAAATCAATAACTAAAAATATATGCAGTGTTAGTGTACATCCTGGGCTAGTTCTTTCTAAAAAATTGTCAGGTTAATCAAAATACAGATAGGTTTCAGTCCTTAGTCAGTTTAACTTTTTCTCCTTCGTATTGCTTCCTCACTACTTTATCTGTATAATAATGTATATTTCTTATATATAATAATGTATATTCTGTCAAAGGACAGTCACGTGGCTCAGTGGACAAACACTCTACTTCTACTTATGGCTGTTTGCTTACAAGGGACCTTCCTTATTTACTGTTTTCTCTTAATTTTGTCCATTTGTAGTATCACTTAGTGCTGAAGACTTCCATATTAGCTAACAAAATGTACGTCTTTTATTTCTTTGATATCTGAAATCAGGTCCTTTCTCTAATTATAAATATTGCTTCTCTGTAAAGCTTTGCTAAATTTGTCCATACTTCAATTTCTTGTCTCTAAATTTTGAAAGACATAAACACATTTTGCCTTCTTGTCTTTTTAAGTGCTTCATCTATTTATAATGTAAGCTCTTTGCTTAATATTTCTATTTTATTATCTATGAAGTAGGGTTAGAGAAAAAGTTAATGTCAGTTACTTCTTCCTACCTCACTGGAAATTAAATTTTTTGCCAGCCCTTGGAAATCATAGAAAGTATTTCCATTCTTCCAGCCTCCAGAGAAGAAGTAATTTCTATGTTGGTTGGAGGGTGGATTTTTAAATATTTTTTATTTATTTAACACTTAGATTTTGGGAGGATTGAATCAAAAGATGCCATTTTAGACATAAAATTTTAATGAAAACATTTTCTGCTCATTAGAAAATTAATCATGGAAGATATTTTCAGAGTACTTAATGCAAGTTCTTAGCAGAACAGGACTCTCAACTCTAACAGGATCTCATCTTTAGATGCTAAATAATACAAATATGAAAATAGTATTGTGAGTCATACTACTGGGGGTGGCTGGGTCAGCTGCCTATTTCCTAAATACTAATCAGTCTTTTTAATTTGAGATTACTTCACTATTCATCTTCTCATTTTTCCCTGTTGCCTGAATTAATTATGTATAAAATATGGATGGTCATGAATCAAAGGTAGCTTGTGATTTTCCTTTCTGCCAGGGTTCAGGTGTAACCCACCTGGTTAACAGAACAAAAATGTTAATAGTGATGGTGCTTTCTGGTTTTGATGCTGAACTTCGACTCTGTTTGCTCTTGCTCATCAAGTCTTAATCCGGTGCCCGGGGTGTTGTGGGAAAGGCTGCTGTTGGTCTCAGTGTGTAGTGGATTAGATTTGGGAGTTTTAAAACCTTAGCAGCGAGGTTCTCTTGTTTCCTGCAGTGCGTTTGCCTGTCGGCGCAGAGCCGTCACCTGCTGCATGCTCGCAGGTCCTGCCTGCCTTCCGAGGAGCAGCTTTCCCAAAGGGAAAGCCGGAGCGGGGCAGCTCCTGTTTCTCTGGGAGATAATCCAGAGGTGAAGGGATCTCGGGTTTCGTACATGAAACCTTTGCTGTTTTTTTCAGGTCTTGTTACTGGAGTTGACAAGCCGTGCTCGGTGCCATCCTTTGGGCTAATTCCAGCTGACGGCTCTCGACCCGGGCAGGACCGCAGAGCTGCGCGGTGACGCCGGCGGCATTTCCCCACCACAGCAGGGATGCCCCAGCCAGCGGGCTCCGTGCCCGACACAACCTGTCGCCTGGAGACTCGTGGTTTCCATAGCTTTGTTTAATAGAAGACATTTTTGTCTGCGCCGAAGATACTCGTGTTCGCTGGTTTGGAATAATATTAAGTGAAGCAAGGGTAAACCGATTTCACACAGAATCTCCTGCCAGAGCTCTGTTTCGTCAAGAATAATGCTAGAGTAACTCCGGTGAAGCTGTTTCGTTCGGCTTGCCAGATTGAGTCCAATGTGAACCTTCAACATAGATATTATTGCATTAATTTTAATGAATAAAGATCACAGACTTATTTAATTAACATAGCAAAAAACCATGGTCAGCAAGCAAAGAAGTTATATTGCACAGCCACTCTAATGCAATCACAAGAGTATACTTTATGGCTACGAGAATATAATTTTCTTGTTAAAAACCTTTGATGTTTCTTTAAATATATAAAAATACAGGAAATGTGTAAATAAGGCTTGCCAGGCATCTCAAATGCCTCATGTTAAAATTAATCTTTTAGCTTTAATTTGTGTTCATTTTGATGGGTTTCAGATAATACTGATGTATATATACAAACATATATATAAGGAGAGGTATGCATGTATATACATAACTTCTGTTATAAAATCATAGGTGTTTATATTGAAAACACAACCATTATGTCAATTTTCATGTGTTATTTTTACCATTATTTTTATAATTTCATTTGCATGGTTAAGGGCTGTTTAACCACTACAGATTTACTTTCCTTGAGCTTTCCTGCCTGGTCCAACTAGACAGAAAATGCTCCTTTTATTTGTTCTTAGGGAATGCAAGAGCACTGTATTGGAGGTTTGCCTACTCCACCAAGACCCACTGTGCAGTCTCACCTGCATGCCTGGTTTAGAGCTACACGTGTTTTTCCATCTAAGCTCTCTCATGCATTGCCACAGGAGCTGGTTCAAAGTTTCTGGGAGTCAAGGAGTCAAGGAGCCACCAGTCACCTGAATGGCAGTATCTTGTCATGTGCAAGACAGGCTGCTATCTCCGTGCTAGTCCTGAATTCATAACTCAGAGGGAGTCTGTGTTTCATAGCAGGGGAAGCTGTGGGCAATACATCTTGTAGTTTGGCAGGAGATGCTTGCTGTGTAGATGGCTTTAGATTACTACTGGAGTCAAGATTTTAACATATACTTGGGTGTGTTTAATCCCACACTGATACAGAGTATGAAAAGCATTGCTTGAAAGCAATATATACATATATATGTATATGAATGCAGGAATGCAAATGTATAATGTAGCCCAAAGATTATCAGGCTGTATCAGTGCCACCTGAAATATGTAAATAAGTGAATTTATTGTTTATTTGGCAGAGACTCTGGTTCTACAGTCCTCACTTTTATTATTTTTACTGACCTCTCAGAATGCTCTCAAATAAACTTTCAGCCATATACTTTGTTTTGATGAATGAGGATGACTGAATTTTCAACTAGAGATAGTCCACTAAACCATTATCTTGTATTGTTTCTACCAAGATTGGCACAATATTCTTAGCTTAAAAAGGAAGTTTTTTCCTTTATTTATTCTTTCACTGGAAATTTATACTATAAAGATTATTGCAGGATAGAGGAAAAATACAGTAAAAATATAATACAGTAAGACTGTGTTCATATAATAGTAATTGTTTGCACCCATAAACTTTATATTTTGTTTTGAGGTTTATCTATTAAGGCTCTAATTAAAAAGAAAAAAACAATCCACACAACTTCTCCCCAGAGAAAAGGGAAAGGGCACACCAGAAAGAAAAGTAAATTTTTGTAATTAAATTTACATCAATCTAGGACACATACTCATTTATTTAAGTCCATAACTTGTTTTAAAGTACAAATTGTCTTTCTGCTTATCTTAGAGGGCAGACAGACCCTCTTACTTTTTAAAGATTATTTTTAAAATAGCTTCACTATGAAGGGGCACAATTTTTCCTCAGTCCTTATCAAATAATAAAATTAACCAAATACGCTGTCACTTTTCTTTAGATGGTCAGAAATAAAATGGAGAACCACTACTGGTCTCAGTGTCAAAATAGTATATGCTTCTAGGGGTTTCCATAAAACTTAGTTTATGGAACTCAAAAGTTTTATAACAGAGTTATGTGAGTTTTACATACGGAATAACTGATTTCACCAGTAGGTTGTGTTTTGTTGATGTCAGGAATTCTAGCTCACTTCTTCTGTTATATGGTGTGTGTGGTGCAAAGCTTTCATGGTGAATACACACATGAAACAGGAACTAATTTATCAGTTCCCATATGTAAATGGCTCTGCACACCTCTTTTTTTTTAGTGAAAACTAAATTTTGTTTGAAAACAAAGACACACAGGAGAAAATATCTTGAAATGATCCTGTATTTTAAGGGCTGTGATACACAAATAAATCCATGAATTACCTTCAGCAATGTGGAATTCATTTATCTCTATCAGATGAGATGTTCTAGCTGTCACCAGTCAGCAGCAGTGATTGTGACACCCTGCTGCACAGATTTCTTGCATTATACAAAAGTTCTCTATTTATGTAGCGCGTTGTTCCTGAGATTTCATACCACAGGTGAGCAATTAGCTGTATACCTGCCACTTAAGAGAACTGAGCTCTGCAATTAGACTGTGTGACAGGTTTTGATGAAATTCAGCCTCCTTCTAGAGGCAGATTGTGAGCTGGCAGTGCCGGGCTGGCAGGGAGCGTGTCGGGTGCCCCACATGGGTGGGCACAGGGTGTGCAGGCAGTGTACCCAGGAAGGATGCTTGGAAAGCCACAGGGAGTGGTCAGCAAAGTGCTGCCTTCCCATCTTGTGCAGCCCTGTAGTTACCACATGTCCTGTGCAGCAGCTGACAGGCATGGGGAAGACTGCTTCTAAGATGGATATTAAAGAAAAACTATCAATAGTAAAGATACAGAGAAATCCTTGGTGTCGGTCAGCGACCTCTGGCATGACTTGGGTTTGATCACATCTTTTCTGTTGCATACATCATCCCTAAGGAGAGATTCCTGCCTCCTTGGCCGATGTCACGCCTTGGTTTAACATCAGCTCCCAAGTGAAGGAGAGCTTGGCTGGGAGGCTGTTCCCCCACTGCTGCACTCTGGGGCCAGCTAGGTGGCAAGAAGGGGGAACAGCTTGGAGAGCTGGTTTTGGCTGCAGTACAGTAAATGTTCTCAAAGTGGTGGAGAGCAGTTCATAGCTTCATAGCCGCACTGCCTGATGCCCATACCGTCTCAAACAGGTTGCCTGGGACTCTAGTATTTGTCATCTGGCTTTGAGTTCCTTCTCAGCTACCTGTGGTGGACTCCTGGTCTTAGTTATTACTATTACAGTTGGTTTTTTATGTAGGTTTATGGGATTATTTTTAATTTTGTTTGTGTGAAGTACAGCCTCCCCTTGCTTTGTAGTTTTTTCAGATGCAAAACTGGTAGATGTTGTGTGTCCTAGGCTACGTGCAGGGATAAGCTTAGGAATAGGATGGTATCAGAGGACTGTTCAATACGAACCAAACCAAGCTTGTCACCTTGGTGTTAGAGGTAATCTGTGGAGTGAACTGCCTTCCCTCATCTGTTGACTCCAGAAGGCAGCAGTGAACTCACGCTGTGCAGTGTAGTTGATCCCTCTGAGGGTGTTTACTCAAGGACTGCACTGCTTGGCAGTGCAGACGTGTTGCCTGACTTGGATTCCCAGGAGCAGAATGGGGTGATAGCATTTCTCACCTCCCTGGCACTCTAAGGGAACAGACACGTTAGAGACTGTGAGATGTGAAGATATGGTAAGATGTGGTGTTTTGTGGTGTGATGAGAGTGCAAAAGACAGACTCATGTCTGAGAAGATGGATGAGTTCCCTTCAGTGGAGCATTAATATGTGCTGTATCCTTCCTCTGAAATGCAAGCTGGTTGTCACAGGCTTTGCAGTTGTTTCTGGGGATTTTGTTATGCAGATGGTACTTTCTGATGATCACATTTTAAGACTCACGCACGCATGAAAAAGAATAGCGAAATGGAGAGGGGTAATCTAACTGAATAAGAAAAGCATATTTATAAGCAGATTTTTTTTCCCTGAGATAAATTAGCTCACTCTGAGCCTTACACATTGTAGCTCAGTATGGCTATATCTCAGTTTATGAGATATCTGTGCACTTTTTTTTTTTTTATTGCCCTTTGAAAAGCCCGAGAAACATGACTGTCATCACTGACGTGCTGTGGAGGCAGTTGCATGCAGAGCTGAGTACCATTCCCCCTGCCTGTCTCTCTCCATCAGGCTGGTCAGGTGTGTGCCTGCTGCTCTCTGAGTCAGGACTAGGAAGGCAAACAGATCTCCAATGCAGATCCCATTTGGGGCATCATCCAGTAACACAGATACTCTTCAGAAGTAAGCTACAAAGCTTCTTGGTCTTGTACACTCCTTTCCACAAATTGCCCTGCCAAAAAAGGGCTGGTGAAACAAAGGTTTGGTGAAATAATTCCATTTGATGCAGTCATCCTTTCCATTTGTAGGAGAACTGCACTGCATTCAGCACTCTAGAAGATCATGCTTGTTCAGCAGATTTCAATTAAAGGTGTTAGTGCTTTTAGAGGCCAATCTGGACTTCTTCGAGAGCAGGTTTTTTGTTTTCCACTCCTTACATAGCTCCATAAAATGTCTTTGTACAGACAAAATGTGCATCTACCCTTAGAAAGCTTTTGTGATCAAATTGTGGAAGAAATTCTTTTTGCCTTGCCCTGTCTGAATTGGAAATAGTGTCTGCTTGTGGAATGAAGCAGACATTGTGGTTCGGGTTTGGATGGGAACAGTGATTTCTTTAATGTCGGTAGAGGAATTACTATGATTTCTTTCTTTTAAAAGACTGCCCATAATCACACGGTTTCCATTTCTCTCTGTGTGGTGCATGCTCAGAACCCATGCCATAGAGCTTACGAGAGAGAGAAATTGGATTGGGGCAGTTGGGGAGCACGAGGTAGTAACAGAACCATATTGGCAAGACTCTTACAGCAGCCATCAGCTACTGCTTCTGTCTCAATTTTTTTTTAGGCATCACAGTGGAGAAGGGATTCGAAGGAACAGAGAATGAAGTTCATTGTCTTTTTAGTCAGATCGAATGATTGAAGAAGGCTATAAAAAGCCACCTCAGGCTTAATTTTGTAGTAGCCAATTCTCACAAATTGTCTGTCTGTAGGAAGAGCACAAAGCTTCAGCAATGCCAGGCCACGTGCAGATGTCACTTAAGAAGAATACAGCCCAGTTTTCATTGGACTATAAAAACAATTAACGTGCTCAAAATCACGGTGGTTCTGTAAGTTGATTTTAGCTACAGAAAGATAAATTTCTGCAAAAAACTCTATGAGGCTTTCAAAATTCTGTATCATAAATCACACACCCATTGGTGACATCTCAGTTTAGAAAATAGAAAACTAAACTATCACTAATGAGGAGTTAAACATAATTATATACTACACAGTATTCAGTGTATTTAAAATATTTTGGCTGTTAATTTGAATTAGGACTTGTGACCTCATATTAATAAGCAAGTTTTAACTTGAAGGGTTTTTAATTTTTAATGTAGTTTGTGTCATTTTACTTCCTTAATAATCAGAAGGTCACATGGTAACAAATGAAACACCTTATGACAGTCTAAATTGAGTATATCATCATTATTACCTTTATCAGTCAGAAATAATTAATTGAATTGTGAGTATTGCTCATAGATCATGATATCTGCTTCTGAAAAATGCATTGACCTATAAATTGTCCTCCAGTAGCCATCCCCAGACTAGACAGGAGTTGCCAGAAGAAATTTGTAGAAAGATGTCTTCTGAATGATGGGTGTTTGCACAGTAAAGCTGAGTAAGAAGGCAGCTATTCAAAGCCTCTTTTTAAAGGTTTCCTGTTAGATCCTTTTTTAAAAAATACAGTTTTCTATTTCTGGCATGAATTAACATAAATCACATATGAGATATATTTAATTCCTTTATTTCTGTCTAGTTATTCCCATGTAAGACAGGACACTGTTGGAACATAATACTAACCACCACATGAATTTAGAGTTACATGTTCCTGGTGCCACATTAAGTTTTACCCAAATACAGTAAAATTGTTCAGCAGATTATTCCTGAAACAAGTTATCTTTGTATTTATTTTTAAAGCTTTATTTTACAACCATTCATAAACTTTATTTTTCAACTGTTTATCATTTGTTTCTCAGGATATACTCCAGTTTTCAATATACACCCCCATTCTTAGGAATAGAAGACAGGGCCTTATTGTTATGCAGCCCCTACTCTCTCTTAAAACAGTTTTCTTTTAGGCCTGTCCTTCTAATCTGGTTTCTGCTTTCAAGGCCAAAATAGTTTCTGGACACCTCAGATTCGGTACCCTTTAATTGATGTGACTTTGACTCATATCTGTTCCCTGGTGGTACACAGAAAGAAATCATAACTTTTCTGATCCTTATCACAATAACCAGGCTAAAATATTCTGTTCCAATTAGACTTCTGTTCTCCTTATGTGCTTTAATAGCTGCCTTTGCACTTGTGGTCTGAGTTCTTTTGGAGAATACTGACCAGAAGCCCCTACATTATGCTAGAGGTGGTCTTGCTAGTGCTGTTTTCAGTAGGTCTCCCACACACCTGTCTTCAAATGCAGATGCAAAATTTGCAGCTTTTCAGTAATATGTCATTCTGATTTGTCACTTAAGATACTGTACTTATTTGAGGCAGGTTTTCTGACAGCTGTGCTTTGCTGTCAGTCTGTGATTGCCCCAGTTTGTGATGCTTTACCACTCTAACTAAAAGAGTGTATTAACTAAAGTGTGTATTTAGTGCCGAGAATCTACCTAGAATCTGAACAGTAGCAAAAAGTATTGCGGTCTCTGCTCTTGTAAGTGTCCTTAACAGTGGGTTTTCTTCTGGTAACGTGGGGAATGTAATTAATTGTTCATAAGCTTAAAAAGTCAAGGGTAGACTATTTCAGTGCGATTTCATAGCAAATATTATTCAGGATATCATGGTAGCTACTGGCATATATGTATGTAAGATTGAGCAGGTCATTCTTGCTCATGGAATCTGAGAGTACATTCACTGGATCACCAGAAATAGTGGTATGTGTGAAGCTCAGACCTCATTGAATATATCTTATGTTCCTATAACAAGACGCTATATTTCTCATTGGTTCCTATAGTTATCAGATACTATTTAAAAATCCCCTCCTCTCAGCTCTAAAACCATGCCAGAAAATCTGGCATTTTAATGCGAGTCACAAATGCAACTAAGAAAAAATTATTTTTTTTTTTTTATTTCAGACCTACAGAAACTTCACATGGCATATGTTTAGAGATGCAGTACTCAGATACTTCAATATTAAAAAATTAAGAAAGGGAAGAACAATCCACATGGCATAGGAGGAGTACTAGCTTCCAAAAAAAAAGGGATTCTAGAAAAGTCAAGTAATGGTAAAGTGTAATATCAGCATAATTTTAAGTAATAAACCCCAAGGATTTGGCTACGTTTAGCTGGGAATAATGTAAATGAGCCTTTGTAGAGCAATTGCTTGTTTAGACATTTGTAGAGCAAACCCTGTGCTTAATGTCCTAAATACTTTGTTTGTGGTTCCTCAGCCTTATGGCCTCATCATATACCAAATTTTTGTGAAAAAACACTTCAACTTACATGCAATTAAGCTTTACTGAGGACGTAAAATTACAGTATAGCCAGTGTGAAATAGGATCATCAATGACGGTGACATCTGTCAGACACAAGAATAAAACTACATTATGAACCCCCAGCCATGATTGTATCATCTCATTTGCATAACCAGTGTTAAAAAATCCAGTACTGTTAGGCACTTAGCATTTCAGAACGGCCTTTAAGCACAGGAGTGAGGCTAGGAGGGGGCACCAGATAATTTTAAATTGTAGGATTAAGATGCCAGAAACCATCTGGATAAGCAGTCATGCCCGCAGCGGTGAATACAGCAGATCCATGGACCACTTCAGTGCCCCTCAAACCATAGCTATGCCAGGGAGAGGGCTGACAGGGGAGCAGTGAGGATGGCTGCAGATCCAGCTTTTGAGCTTTCTTCCTGGCTTTATTTCCTTTTGTACTGGCGCAGCCAGGGACTCTAGGTGACTGCAAAAATGTATTATACAGTTACTTTAAAAAGGACTTCAGAGCACCAACCCCACACCGCTTAACATGCCAGAAGTTCCAAGCTAATAACTCCCAACATCCTATAATTAATTAGAATAAAAAAAAGCTCTAGAAATTATGATGTGCCACAGAAAGAGAGCAGGAGAAATAAAGGGCGTTAAGGGTGTCCTAGTATATATATGGTGCAATGGTGAGAGTACGGACATAACATTCTTTATTAAAGTAAATTAAGAAGTTTAAAAGAAGAAATTACTAAAGCTGTAATATAGGAACAAGTCCCATGTTGCATAAAAATGGTATAATTTTTCTTCATTAATGTGTAAGATGGGAAAGGACAGACAGGAAAAAGCAGTCCAGAAACAATATGTTATTAGCTACATCAGATAAAGGAGAGCCAAATGAGACACATCTAGGTGGGGAGCACCTTCACAGCTCTTCGTTCTCATCACTGGGAATGTAGTGAAAATGGCCCTTCTTACTAGTCTCAGGTATATTTAATCAGCTAGGCAAAGGTGTATTCATCCTGGCACAAGATGTAATAATTGCCCAAGGAAGCAGCAGGAGGAGGAAGGATTGCTTTAAGGCAATTGCAGAAGTCTGGATGAGCTAGCCAGGGCTGAAACTGTATTTCCAGAAGAGCAAGGCCGCTGATTTTTCAGGCTTGTGTCTTCTCCCCATCACCTTAGGTAAAAGTGTTTGCCACCTGCTATGAATAATACACCCACGTCAAATAAATCTCCCAGATACCACCTGAAGAAAAATGACAGGAAAGAAATAGATGCTTATTAAATTTTATTTTGGTTTGATTTTATTTTGCACTGCAGAAATTAGTATTGTGCATTTAGTGAAGTTAATAAATGTGAGGTTAATGTATTCATAACAATTGCACGTAATTTTGAATATTTTCAAGGTAAACAGGATACACATTTCTGTATCACTCGAGGAAACAACTACATGTAGAACACAGGAAATTAGTATGTTTCCCCAAGCAGTAATTTTACAGTATTTCTTTTCCAGTTTCTAAAAATGAGAGGATTTATATTGCTCCATGAAGTAAAGTTTAAACCACTCTTGTATACAAAAAAAAGTGAAATGTTATATTTTTGATGAAGTATGACGTTTTTTGTACATGAGATTCCAAATAGAACTCATGCACTTTTCTATCAAATAATTACTCCAAAATTCATAAAAACAAAGAACAGAGCACTCTGAAGAACAGCTAAAAAAACCCTGCAAAAAACCCCAAACCCATCTGGTTTTGTGCTGGGTTGGCCCTGGCTTGATGCCAATGCTGTTCTGTCACTCCCCTCCTGAGCTAGATGGGGAAGAGAAAATAAAATGAGAGGTACATGGCTTGAGAGATAAGGACAGGGGGAGATCACTCACCAGTTACTGTCATGGGCACAACAGACTCTACTTGTGGGAGTTAATTTCTTACCAGGTGGATCAGAGTAGAATGTTGAGAAATAAAAACAAATCTTAGAAAACACCTTCCTGTCACCTCTCTCTTCTTCCTGGGCTCAATTTCATTACTGATTTCTCTGCCTCCTTCCTTCCAAGTGGCACAAGGGGACAGGGAATAGGAGCTGTGGTCTCTGTTAGTCCTTCCTGCTCAAACTCTTACCCTACTCCAGTGTGGGGTCCCTCCCTCAAGAGGCAGCCCTCGACAAGCTTCTCCAATGTGAGTCCTTCCTGTGGGCTGCAGTTCTTCACAACAAAACACTCCACTGTTGGTCTGTTCCAAGGGGTGCATTCCTTCAGGAAGAGACTGCTCTGGTGTGGGCTTTTGTCTCCATGGCTCCACAGGTCCTGCCAGGAGCCTGCTCCAGCGTGGGCTTCCCACAGGGTCACAGTCTCCCTGGGGCATCCCCCTGGTCTTGTGTGGGATCCCTCTGGGCTGCAGGTGGATCTTGCTCTGACGTGGACCTCCACGGGCTGCAAGGGGCACAGCAGCCTCACCACGTTCTTCCCCTCAGGCTGCAGGAAAATCACTGCTCCAGCACCTGGAGCACCTCCTCCCCCTTCTTCTTCACTGACTTTGGTGCCTGCAGGGATGTTCCTCTCACATATTCTCATTCCTCTCTTTGGTTGTTTTTGCACAGCATATTTTTTCCTTTTCTTAGTATGTTATCCCAGAGGTGCTGCTGCTGTCACTGATTGGCTTGGCCTTGGCCAGCAGTGGGTCTGTCTGTCTTGTAGCTGGCTGGCTTTGGCTCTGTCAGACAAGGGGGAAGCTTCTGGCAGCTTGTCAGAGAAGCCAGCCCTGTAGCCCTGCCACTACCAAAACATTGCCTCTTAAACCCAATGCGTCTGGGTCAGAGTGAATGTTGCTCTGGGCTCAATGGTAATTGAGCTGAGTGTTCAGTGTTCTCAGTTACATGAGTTGCAGTGGGCTCTGTCTGCCTTAGCACTTTGGTTTGAAGCTGTAGCACAATCCTGAAGGAAATCCCTTGGTTGTACCCGCTTCCCACATGTCAGTTCAGTTTCCAGGGCAGCTTTAGTACAATGTGGAACAGGTGGCCCTGTAGAACAGAGCTCTGTTGGCAGCTCCTTTCCCCTCTGCAGCAGCAGAGTTCGGATCCCCATCAAGCATGTGTGGGTCGAATTCCCAGGCTGAACTTCCAGCCAGCTTGGAAACAGTTCCAAAGACAAGATAAAACCTATTCTGAAGTGCAGTCTACCACACAGTACAGAAATTGGGGCTTACATGTCACATGATTTGATATAATTATTGTCTCAATCTCTTCACCAGGAATGTGGTTTTTTTGTTGTTGTTTGTTTGGTTTTGTTTTTTTTTTTTTTGGGGTTATTTTTTAGTTGTTGCTGTTAAAAAAGGGGGAAAAGCCCAATGATATAAAACCAGAATAAGTGAAGGTAATTTATGTGGATACTAGTAAATGCATGAAGGGTATCATATATGGACCAGTAGAATGATGCAGTGAACTGAGTTGAATGAAGAAGCATATTTACCTTTATGGAAGAAATTAGCTTCCTAGCAAAAAATTAAAATGAGTAAATAAGTAAATTTCAACAAGGTACTGCCATGTGGGCTAATCTCTTTTAAGTGCTCAGCCTGAAGTTTTTTTTTTTCTAGAGCTGACATTGCTCCTGTTAAAACAGAAATATCAGCTGAGGGCATGCACGTTCCAGCCTCCCTGTCCAGCCCTTCTAGGTTAAAGGAGGTTTCTGCTTCTTCAGATGGTCTGTAAATCTGACAACCAAATTTTCTTAAGCAGAATTTGGTTTAGGAATTTGACCCAGTTTTGCAAATAGTTTTAAAAGAGCTGAAATGACACTTTGTCTCAAGAAGAAAAGAAAGAAAAAGACAAACCTGAAAATAGGAAGAGGAGATTTACACATTTCATAGCACTATTTTGTCAGGTTTTGTAATAAATGCATTATATAATACAGCCCTTTAATCCATAACAAGATTAAAAGTAATTGTTTTCCCATGTTCTGCTTTCCTCTGAGGCTGGTTCAGTACATATCCCATTGTTTGTGTAGTACTGCATTATTTAGTAAAATCCTCAGATATTGAACAGCTGTTTGTTGGATTTGAACTGCAACATTGGAGTAATGGTGCTACAAAGACAACAGATTCTGTAATTTCTGTGCAGCTGAACTATGATATTTGCAATAATATGTTGCTTGCAAAATTGCCTCTGCTTGTTTTTGTTTCTGACTGTTTTTAAAGTAACACCATTTATTAGACCTAAGAAATTTTGGAGATGTGTACACCATTATTATAATAAATGTGCATTTATTGCATTATATGTTTCATATCCAAATTTACATTTGGAGTTCTAAATTGGTCTGTAGAATTTAAGAACTAGTTGATAGTCAATACTGTCTTAATAGCAAATGGTGTCTTAATAGTAAAAATACAATACAGGTGTTAAATTTTGCATTTTCTTCTGTAAACATATATTACATTTTCCTTTCAAATGGCACTTGTCCCTGTTATTTTAATTGCAGTAATTGCAAAGTAGAGTCCAGATGCAGTTACTGTAATTCATTGCTAAGAATGTATTGACATAAATTCTGTTCCCTGCTTAGCTCTAAACTGTTACTTGTCTTAGTAAGGCTAGTTGATGGTAGGGAAGAGATGTTAGATTAGGAGCTGGAAGATGGTGACCTGAGGAGAATTCAGCAGCTGCATAGACGAACAAGGCTTACTTTATTATTGCCTTAATAACAGCTATTGAGCCCTGAGTACAGAGCAGCTCCTTGGCACGCCGTTCCCGGTGTGCAGGGAACATCCGATGCTCCTGTTAAGTGGTCTGCTCAGTTACCCTTCATTTCTCCGGCCTGTTTTTCATTGCTTTCCAGCCATCCTCTAGTCTCACTAAACAAGTTCCTAAGCAACTACTACAAAACTCTTCTAAATTATAAAAAGACAACATCCAGGAGGTGGATGCTGCTCCTGCCTGCTCCCGAGCAGCCTGGATTCCCATGCAGTGCAGCGGGAAGGGATGCGCCTAGCCTGCTGAGGTAGCTGGCAGGAGCTTGAGTGCGTAGGCCTGGGTCTACACTGGGTCAACACTCCATGGCCTCTTGCTGGAAGTGAAATTTGCACCCCCATGCAATAGCTCCAGGAGCTAAAAAATCTGCAAGGTTCATTCTCTGTGTATTTCTTTTTGTTTACTTTCTAAAGAACATCTTGCATTAGCCAAACTGTGTTTGCGTGAGCCAAAAATAAGTAAATGTACCTGTATCATAAACTCTTGACCTTTTTTATGTTGTCTTGATATATTGCTTAGTACTGTCAGAGTCTTGACGCCCCGGTATGATGTATTTCCAAAAAGGAATTTTAACCATGACAACCATCTTAATAATGGTTACTAATTCATGGTAACCAAAAAGAATTTTTTTTTTTTTT
>WAAG01044976.1:0-13748 GCA_013390105.1 Tichodroma muraria
AGTTGCTCGTTATTATATAGCACATATAAATGTCTAAATATAGAAATTAGTCTGAAAGTTAGCAATCACAGAGATCAGAAGCAGAACCAGATCCAGCAAATCCCTTCACAACATTCAAGCACATGAAAGTGATTATCTAAAAGCCTTCAAAATTCTCTCAAGTTATGTCATTTTAGTTCCTATCTCAAAGTCTCCCAGAACAGCTGCTTATCCTTGAGTATTACAAGAATTTGGCTTCTTCTTACTTCCAAAAGCCAACAGCCTGCAAGCACTCAAGAAGTTTGGGAGTGTAAAAGCAATGTACACTGAAGCTGCTGCATTCCAGCCATCACCTGTGTTTCAATGGCCTGTTTGTCCTGCTTGGAGGCAAACACCGAGGAAAAAATGCTTCTTGCAAGTGAGGAAACCACCCACTAACCCATACCTCAAGCATATACAGCTATCTTGACCATTAAAATCCATTTTTACAGCTCCATAGGAATTACTTACAAGCTATTATGGCTAGAAACCAAATCCCACGCTCTCCCCCTGTGATGATTTTCCATGTCACATCCCTCAGCATCAGAGCTTCTCCTTGTCCACATTCCCAAGGAGATCAAACCTAATAAACTTCTCTCATACACAGCCCCTGGGTTTTTGAAGTTCATTTGTCTTCACTCAGGTGTTTTGGGTTGCCGACAGACACATCTGGCCGTAAATTTTTAGCAACTGATTGAAGCTCCAGGACCAGCAGCAACCATACTGGGCTTTCAGTTCCCTCTGCTCGATGTGGAATTGCTCCTGCAGTAGCTTGGCCACAGCATCCAAAACACAAAACCCACCGTGGATGCCAACAGATGAGCCACTGTCACTATTACAGAGGCAACATTTTCAAGATGCTTACTGTACTATCTCCTAAAACACAGGTTTTATGTTCTGCTTTAAAAACTGGATGAAAATTAGACTTGTCTAATTTTTTGCTTTTTTATTTGAATCTCTATGGGATGGTAATACAACAGCAATTTGGCAATACAAAATCTGGAGGACAGTTCATAATCAGTATCATCCTATTGCCATCACTGCTGCTTTTCTAGACCTTTATGTAAATTTCAATCATAGATCTTCAAGTTCAAGCCCACTGCACTCATTTTTGATTTCAGTTTTTAACACTTGAGTGTGCAAGAAGTACCTGTAATGTCCACAGGTAACAGTTCTCTTCACAGAGAACAATTCTCTTCTCTTCAATTCTCTTGAGGATCAAGAGGTGATCCTCACAGCAGACCCATCACACAGCCCAAGGACCCAAGAGTGATTATGGCAGAAACCAACCCAAACAAAGAATCACAGAGTAGTAGAGGGATTTTCTGGCACCCTGTAGTGTTCTCCACACACTATTTTCAGTGAAACCTGTACCTTAATTCCTGTCCAGGGAATATATTACCCTGAGGACAATAAATGTGCTGTCTCTGCTGACATACCTAGCTAGGAACAGTGTTTTTATTGATGCCATCAAGCTCACAGAGGCAAACGAGATAGATGCTGAGACAACAGGCACAGTTCATACTCAGGAAGAACACAGATTTACACAACTGTGTTCATCCCTGTTTGTAGCCAGCTGATGCTTTGGACTGTTTGTTTTTACTTACAGCCTCAATGATCTTGCTTGAAAAAGATCTAATCCCATTTTTAATTGGATCTACTTATCCATATTTCATTACTGTAATGCAGCATCACCCACCAGTTTTTATCAAATATCACCACTTACCTAGTAGGCAATATTTCCATCTGCTGAGTAGAGAAACAGTACGAGAACTACACAAAACCAGTTGCAGAATGTCAGACAAGGAGAAGAAATGTCTCCATGTTGCATGGTAACACAGGTTCCTCTGACAGCACCTCTCACTGGAATTCAGGAATACCAGATAACTTCTAAAACACTGCAGTGTTACTTTCATCTAAGACGATGGTATTTGTATTCAAGCTTCTAGCAGGTAGATGGTTCAGCCTGAGTACTCCACCTTATTTACATATTAATTTAAAAAAATAATCATCTGAAACACCACCAGTAGCTACTCATGTCTCTACAAATTCTGACAAAATTTATTTTCCCCATTTATCAACCATATTTTTAAAAAGCTATTGGCCTAGTTAGCAAATCAAGGGATATAAATATGAGCTTTAATTTTAATAACATGTCATTACCTAACAACAAGTAATCCCTAAAGGGACATATTTACACTATTTAGGTCACTGAGGTATTTTGCCTCTTGTTGTTGACAGGCTATATTGAAATCACAGCCAAACACCTGTATTTAAATGCTTTTTGCTTCCAAATTGACTAATTTCTTTCAGCTGTCTGTAATCTCATTTCAGTGCTTGCTGTGAGAGCAAGCCAGTCAGGCTCAAATTAGAAAACTTGATATGATTAAAGTGTCTAAATCACCTTGAAATATTAAGTTTGAGATAGATTAATGCTCATTTTGTCAAACACCCACTTTAATCCAATGTGTTACAGAAGCAAAGCAATCCTCCCCATTCACACAGAGCAGCCTGTACAATTCTCAGTCTGAAGGATCAGCTCCCTCCTGAAACAGCTCTTGCCTTATTTAAGAAAAGGTAAAAGTTATCTCTTTAGACTAATTCATTCCACAACCTAACATCAGGATTTTCCCTACCAGCCTGGAAATACAAAATCTCTCTGGCTTATATTAAACTTCATTGGTTCACACAGTAGAATAGCCAAAGCACATATCCTCTACCAGAATCACAGCCAAAATACCTTCATTATCCCAACACTGCATGAATATCTCTGTTTTATTTTCCTTATGTTTTCCCACTGCAGTTTCTGCTGCACTGACATCACCACCAGTTCAATAGCACACTGTGTTTTCCACTACCTACAGCTGCACAGACAAGTATCATACAAATTCTGCCTTCACCATATAGATAACAACCATGTTGTAAAAATTATTACCATATAGATGATGGGAATTTTCCAGCTTGGGCAAGGGGGGAAGGCATGCTCTGGAATATTTTTTCAGCTATTGTTTAAATCCCACAAAAAATAATGGGACTAGATGAAAACCACTGAATCTCCTCCTTAACATTACAGCGACTAAAATGGACCAGCAATTGAATTCTGCGTTTAAAGCAAAACAGGGGCCTCCAGTTGTGTATGTTTGTCTGCAGACCAGTTTTAAAACACATGTAATGCTCCATCCTAAAAGCTTCTGTCTGATAATTTAGAGAGGATTAGCAAGTGAGCAATTAGTACATGCAGTTCACATCCACTACCACGCCAATTAGCACCATAAATCAAACCAGCAACCCTCTGACTGAATCCTATTATGCAGGAAGCAAGATGTTCCAGGAAGCAAAACACTCCCAGAGAAGTAATATCTTTCTGGAAGCCACGCAGGGCTCCTGAGGTCCGCTAAAATACTACTTTTATCAGATATTGAGCAGCTATCAAGGCAGGTGTCTGCTGTAAATACTGATCACCTGGCACCCAGGTACCGACACATCCCTCCCTCCAGCTCAGAGATCACACACCTGGGTATTCAGCCCAGCTTTTGCCTGCAGCAAGCAGTGCCCCACCCTACTTAAATTTCATTTTCAAGTAAGTCAATAGCCAGATCCTTCCATCCATAAACTCATGTACTGTTGTACATACAGATCCTATTAAACGCCACAACCTCATAGCGGTGAGGCATCTTTGAAGCTTAATTAATGCAGGTTAAAATTAGACTCTTATTTTGCATGAGAAAAATAATGAAACGGGACTACATGGATGAGTTGCCTTAGGGTATAGGAATCGTTTTCCTCAGCTTGTTTCTGCTCCTCCCTACTTTCATCTACTCAGCTCCAAGGGTGGAACTACAGATTGCCATTCAAGAAGCAGAACTGCCATAGAAAAGTGATAAACCACTCCAGCAAGGTCCCACCTGCACTCAGGCTGCAGCTATAGATTTCTGCTGTACTCAGAACATACCAGCAGAATTGTCAGTTCTTAGTTTCATCATCCATCACTCATGTCACTACTCTGTGCAGGGGCTCAGAAGCTGGCCAAGAGTCCCACAGAGATCTTTCAGCCCCAAGCCTGAAAGGCAATCCAAAACTAATCTTATGAAGGAAAACTATTACTCAGCTTTATTCACAGAAGAAAATAATCCCATTAATTCTTTAGCATGTATTGAAAATACAAACAAAGCTTTACTACAAAAGCACTTTTAAACTCTGCTACATCATTGATTTTATGTTCAAGACAGCAATGGTAAATTATTTTCCTTCACTGTCATTATTTATTAGCTTTGATAGTTGACAACTGTACTCTTCACAGCACAACCAATAACACCTTCTGGCCAGAAACAAAGATGGTGCAATTCATAACAAAGTGATTTTTATTATCAGAATCCTCACAATCAAATACCCACAACTGTTAAGACTTTCCAAGCTATCATTCTAGTTTTAGTGCTTAACAGCGATCCAAATCACAGATACACAGCCCATCTTTCTCTCTCTCCATACCTCCTTCATAACCTGTCTCCCACAGCAGCTACAGCAGATATTAAGCTGTATGTCACTTCAGCGATAGTAAGCTCCTATTTCACTTTTGATTATTTCTTATCAGGCCAAATTTGTCATGTCACACCACCTTAACTAAATATAAATACCTACCAGGCCTGTCCATGAACTGTACAATGGCTCTAACAGTTCACTACAACCTAATATCAGTTAATGTTTTATCTTTCCACATCAGGAAGAACTCAGTCACTGAAGCTTAATGCAGACCATTACATAAAATTTACAAAAGAAAAGACACCAATATTCAAACCTAAGAATCCAGTGGCAGCTCAATTACTCCTTCTTACTAGTCCAGCATTACTAAATGGATGAAATAAGTTTCCAAGAGATCCTTCGCACCCTGCATTCAGATCAACTTTTTGAAAGCAACACAGGTAATTTCCTAGGCCAAGTCTATGACAAGAAGTGCCATCAGTTCTTATTGCTATAGGTTGGCTTTATGGATTTCTTGGCTGCATTCATGTGCTACAGTTGTCACAGGAAGGCTGAGGGATGACCTGATTTTTGCCTTAGAGACATGAAAATTACTATAAACCTTCAAGCTACATCAAGGAATTTCACTGAATGAGTAATTCTGGCTGTAACAGTGTAGAAAGCAGGTGGGAAAAGGACCATTCCATCAATTTGCACCTGCTAACCTAATTCAAAGCAGCAGATTTAAACTGCAAAGCCACAAGCATTTTTATGCTTTGAGAACACCACTAGATCCTTTCTATAATGCATTTACATAATCTAAAACTACCCTTCGTAAGTTTCTGGGCAAGCCTACTTAAGATTGTTTCCTGGACCATGTATTTCAATCCATTCACAGCCTTAGACATTTCAATCTCCTTCCTAGTTATGGAACGTTTCCCTGAGTTTGGCTGGTGTATCTTTGAGGAAATTCACTGCCGGACAAAAAAACAGCAGCTATCAAAACACTGCAAGATCACCCTCCTGAACCACAGGATCTCCTGAGCTAGAATAATCCTGATCCACAAGGATCATGGAATCCAAGCACAGACACCCCAACAATCCCACCTGTGCATCCCTGGGAGCAGTGTCCAAACACTCCTGGAGCTCTGGGAGCCTGGGGCTGTGCCCATTCCCTGGGGAGCCTGGGCACTGCCCCAGCACCCTCTGAGGGAAGAACCTTTTCCTAAAATCCAACTAAACATCCCCAACACAGCTTCTGTGCTGTTAGAGATGGTATAAGAAAGGATTCCACAAATACTGGGGGACAATGTAGGGAAAAGAAGAAAAATAGAAGTAAAATGTCTTCAACACGTACACTAAAATTTCAAGTCCAAGATTATTCTAACCAGGCACAAAATTCCCCATTTGTCCACGCACAGGCCATCTCCAAATTCACATGCCAGGCACCCGAGCTGGGATGTTGCTCAAAAGATGCAAACAGCTCCTGGCACACAAGGTGTTAACTCAGACACACCAGCGCTTGCCAGGTTAAATAGGATCCATTTAAATGATTGCTGTCTGGGCATCCCAGTGCCATGCTTTTAGCATATTTCCTCTGGAGAGCACAGTTGCTGTGATACCTAAAAGACAGGCATCCTGGCTACTCTCCTGAGCATGAGAAGGCTCACATTCGAACCTCCTGTATCTGTATAACTGAGTACTGATGCTACAAAATCCTGCAAGTGACTGACTGGCTGTGCCATTCCTCCTTCTGGTTATGGTACAGAAAAAGACAGTTGTAAATTATAGAGACAGTGGTAGAATTAATAGGAAATTTACTAAAAGGAACAACATCTGCCATTTTAGTTCACACTACCAAGTTCAGGTTGAGGTTTTGAATTAAGTCATGTTGAGCATTGATTTGGTCTAAGCTATAAACAGTTCCTCAATCCCTTTAAAAGTAATGAAAAAAAAAATTTGAAAAATTTAACCATCTCAAACACAAACACAAAGCAATACACCCAAAGCTACAGATTCAATTTCAGTGTTCCTCAGAGTCCGTTTGCTTGCCTGTATCTTTCTCTGGAATAAAAGGGAAAATTACCAAACAAAGTAACTGTCTCATCAATGGTTTTACATTCACTATCCAACCATGTAAACTAGTAAAGCTACAAAGGAAACGCCGAAATTACATCTTTCACACAGATCAACCCTGTGGTTTAGTTCTGGCTTCCTGAAGTGGTTAACTGAAGTTTATTGAAGCAGTAAGAAAGAAAAGTAAAAGAACAAGTCATTCTCTGGTTTAGAAATGCATGGCTGTCTTAACACCCTGTCATCTGTACCACTATGCAGGCTCCAAATAGATTAGTCAGGATGCTGAAATTGCATTAATGAAGCTGAATGTGCACATACTGATTAAGTAACACATCTGCTTCCACCTACTTCAGAAAAAAATTATTAAATACTTCCAGAGAGCTTTCGAATTGCCAGCTGCCCACAATGGATTCACCACCACCAAGGAAACCTGACACCCTCACTGTTTCCACCTGGGAATTAAAATTTAAAACAAACTTCCTAGAAGTCATAGATTCCTGGTAGCCAAAATATATCTAAGTGAGATACTACCTTATTTCTAACATGGATCACAAGATCTACGCTGTATTTACAACCTTAGCACAATTACAAGAGAAGCACAAATTAACTGCAAATAACTTCAGATCAAAAACTACTGTGAAGTAGTTGAGAAGTCTCTCCTTACAGACATAGGAAAATACTAAGTTTGATATATATATATATATAACAAAAGTCTTTATATCAAAAATCAGCAACATTCCAACTTCTCCACATCTGGCACTGTCTTTGCTCTATTTCGTGGTGTGAGGACAGGCAAGAACACAAAAGATAAGCTGAGCCACAGTTCTCCCTCAGTACAAGTGAGGCAAAGTACAAACAGTGCTTGAAGGCAGTCAAGGACAAAAATTAATAGAAGACAAATCTCTTATTCCCACAGACATTAGGATTATCAAAACTACTGAATATACCACTTGCTGTCTCAGAACAGAAAACTTTATCCACTGTAGATTACTAAGCAATCATTTTGGATTTGTTCCACAACTGATGTAAAGCCGTGCGTACAAAGGTCACACAGAAAACCCTTCACAAAACAACTAACAATTGCAGAAAGGGATGTCTGAAGTATACTGTCAGCAAAAGGTCACACAGTTGAGATGCAACTGAGTTCTGAGATTTTTTTAGAGCTTACATCACCTTTTCTTCAAAGATTTGACAAAAATATCAACACTACCATTCACCTTGCTTATTGGTAAGGACAAAACCAATCCCAGTGATGACACAGTAGAGAACAGAGTATTCCTGAAGTCTGGGGAGTTGTTCAACTGCCTGACACTACTCCAAGCCTCTCCCATTAGCCAAAAAAAATGTGGGATTTTTTAATTTCACTTACAAACATACTGCAGCCTGACAGCTTTAAGTGCATCCCTTAAATATTAGCAATCAATGACATACCTCGTACTCCCACCTCCGTTTTCACATCATGATCAAAGATACAAACCTATTCCTTCAGGTGGCAAAGTTAAGACTAAGACCATGGCTAACTCAAGTGCTGGAAAAGAAGTACTCTTCCTAACTGGAAAATAAGTCGTGTGAAGACACTTAGCTTGAGCACCGATGTCACCTTCCGGAAACCACAATTGCCGTTTTGTTACTGCTCAGTACAATGCAGAACACAAACACAGCAACTCAGCTTCCAAAGTGTTTCCTTTTCCCAAGTGCCTGAGTTGAGCAAAAGCAACTCCAATGTCCTATCTGCTGTAACTACTGCTGAGTGCCCCCTCTCAGGGAGTAGGACTCATTTGCCAATTTAAACAGAAATAAAAACAGTGATATGTATATACAGCAGCATGAACTCTTGTATCAGCATTATTGCCTGCTGCTTTCAACTAATCCCCCAAAGCAAATGGTGGGAGAAGGCCAGCACACTCCCCGAGAACTCTAAAGCCTCACAAATTTGCTCCATCAACATCAGCTGATCCACAGCAGGTCTCCTTTTTTGCCCCGGGGAAAGAAGTTATCCTCACAAGTTAATGGTTTAAGTCTTTCCTCTTGATCTGTAACTCTTCTTGCTCAAAAGCATCTGATATTTAATCATGCAGCTTTTGCAGAGAGTAGCAGTGAAGCATATAATTTAAGCCCAGAATAAGACATTCCAGGAACTTCAGGCACAACTATCAAACCTAATTTTCTGGTTACTGTGCAAGTAAAGTTAATATCAAGCATTTGAATCTTCTTGTTTACCCACATGCTGGAGTCTGCCATCTTCCACATTAAAAAGAAATACCTTTCCATCTGCATATGAGCCACCCAAACAGCAAAATATGCACTGCATTCCACCAATTTCTTCACAATGGAGATCTACAAACAGTAAGTGCGGATCGCAGAATGGTTTGATATGGAACGGACCTTCAAGATCATCCAATTCCAACCCCTGCCATGGGCAGGGACACCTCCCTCCCACTAGCCCAGACTGCTCCAAGCCGTGTCCAGCCTGGTCTTGGACACTTCCAGGGATGAAGCAGCCACAGCTTCTCTGGGCAGCCTGTGCCAGGGCCTCAGCACCCTCAATGCAAAGCACCCTCTGAATGTTACCTCTGAGCCAGGTTAACAGCTCAGGGGACAAAGGTGCATGTGCACAATCAGCAGAAAAGGGCATTAAGAGACTTGTCCCCAACACTTTGCCCTGGCTGTTATAGGAAACAATCCTCACCAAGTCAATGCTTACTGTGCTTATGCAAGCTCAGAATTTACCTGGATACACTTAGTCACCAGCTATGCGGGCAGATTCCCTATGCCTGAATCAGCCCAGTTTAATCCTTCAGCAAACCAACAAAAATAGCACATTCCCATGCTCTGTTGTGCTCACCCAGACATCTGAAACAAGACGGCTGTTTGGAGAATCAGACTGATCCTGACAAATTACACAGTTTCAGCCACAGTTCCAAGATGCAAACATAACAAAAGCTCAAAGAGGCCGACTGCTATTACACTTTCAAGATGCAACTGTCTTATGTGATATCTGAGGGTTTCTTCAGCTTTGGTCAGTGATGCCTAATATCTGAACTATGCCATCATTCTTCTGATGGATTGAAATAATATAACAGGCACCCAGAGAATCCCAGAACGGTCTAGGTTGGAAGGGGCCTTAAAGCCCATCCAATTCCACCTCTGCCATGGGCAGGGACACCTTCCACTATCTCAGATTGCTCCAAGCCCTGTCTAAACTGGCCTGGAACAGTTGTAATCTTGTATTTCCCTAGAGAAAAGAATGCTTTTGCAGCACATACATTTTTCAAGTAATTTGTCTCAGCCTTCAATAGCAACAGAAGTGCTAAGACACTACTGCTGCCTCAACTCCAGGACTCAATATAATTCTTCCTGTAGCACTGTCCTCAACATAATACCACCATTCAAGGGGCTGCGGAGCTGGAGAGCTACAACAATGAGATGCCTCTAAGGCTCGTGAACTTCAAGAGTTTTAGCTCCACCCTAAATTACTTTATTTTCAGGAAATAATAGTTTGAAAAGTAACCAGAAAAAAAAACTAAAGCATGATTTGTACCTTCTTCCATTTTGTCCCACCCACCCACTTCTCAGTGCAGCTTCGCACTGCCTTGAGCAAGTTATCTCCAAATGTACAATCTCGTATTTTCCCTAAGACTTAGATTATTTCTTGATAATCACTTAATCATCATCATTTCAAAATTAAAACTAGCATTTACAACATGCTCTTTTTAAATTTATTTCTAACAGAAAAACAAGAATAAGAATCTCAAAGTGCGCTGGAACACAGCAATTCATAACTACATAAAGTCTGGTATGGCATTCTTACCAATTAAAGCAATAATTTCCCCTTAAATAAATAAATAGAAACTACTTGAGATGCTCAACACCTGCTGCATCAGCATGTTAGCACTAAGTATATTTTTATAGACTGTTAATGTGTACGTCATCTTGGCTAAAGTGTTTTAAAGTCTTTTCGTGAAGAATTAAAAATCAAGCTTTTCACCATCTTTCCTTAGTTTTTCATCATGCTAAAGTTTATAACCACTTAGTGCTAGTCTTAGCCTGGATGATGAGAGACTGGAGCTGACACATTCAGCTATTACCTACCCTTGCAGATCATGACACTGTGGAACCTTGAGATATTTTTAGTAACCCAAAGACCACTGAAGGCAATTCATATTTTCTCTCCCCGTTTCTAAGCACACAACATACTTGATATAAGAAATGTTTAATGTTGATCAAGAAGTGATGTTGTGAACTACAGAACATGGGAAGGCAGATTTTACTACGGTAAGTCTGTGTAACAGACTAATAACATTAATTACACTGTTATTAAACTAATATAACAGTCTAAGCAACTGTAAAACTGATTGGCTACTTAGCATGAATTTCCTACAAAAAATACAGAACAGAAGTGTATGCTTTTGAACTGTTGACTCTGCAACTCTGAGACATGCAAGAACCTGGAAACAGCCCACTTTTATTTTAGCACCTTTATCCACTGAGGAAAAACTAATGAGAACTGTTAATGATAAGCCAGAACTGTTTTATCCAGTATCACAGGTAACTTAGAATAACACAAGGCAAGAAGTATCTGTGCAAAAAGTATGGACAAATCAATTTAGGACCCAGTTTAGCACTTGCTCTCTTCATATTAGATAGCACTCTTGTACTTGAATATAAACAACTACTGCTGAAAGGGGAGCTTGAATTTCAGATTATTTCAACAGTCTTTGGTCCAGCAAGTATGCCTAGACACTCCTATAAACTCCAAATGTAAGAAGAACTCCAAATGTAAAAAGAACTCCAAATGTAAAAAGAACTCCAAATGTAAAAAGAAAGAGGGTTTACATTGCAAATAAATTCCGAAGTGCTGGAAAGACAGGGCCACTCTACGAAGAAAAGAAGATTCTAGGAATCGGTAATAGCAACTCCACTGAAAGTCTCAAATGGCTTAAGATTCCAAGCATGTTCTTCTCCAGAGCTGTCAAACCTCTCTTGAGCAGGAGAGTATTAAATAAGCTGTTCAAGGAGCACAAGTTGGTTGGAGTTTATGTTTAAAGCAGCCTGAACTAACAAGTCTCTTTACGAGGTACAGCTCTCCTTGCAGTGCAAGGAGCTCTTCCAGGAAGTTACTAGTATTTTCTCACAGCAGCCACATGCCAACCACACCACAATTCCTGTCAATGAACCTCAAGCACCCTGAGGTTAAAAGATTCTGTAATTTGGGGAGTATCAGTACAACACTAAACTCTTTGCAGCAAAATTGGAAGGCAACCACCACAACCCAAATGTCTGTTTTTCCTACAACGCAACACATGGCACTACCACATGGATTTAAAAGCTACTACCAAGTGAGAAAGAGTTAACTAAAGGAGGTTTACCAAAAATACAGCCTGGTGGAGTTGTAATCTAAAGGAGTGAGGAGTCGTTGCTTTACCTACCTGTTTCTAAACCTTTAACTATTCTATTTTTAAATATTTAAGAGCTAGTTGAAGAGCACTCAGAAGACATACAATACACTCTTTTTCTAGATAAATCATTCCCATCAATCAGAGCTACTGCTCTCATGACTCAGTGTCCAATAAAAGTTAGACAGCAAATTATCTGTGAAGGTTTTACTCATCCTCTCAGCTCTTGAAACATGTTTTTAGACTGCTATTTTGGTTTTCAAGTCTTTGTGATTGACAAATGACTGGGCCACAGTCAGGTAACGGAAATCATTAACACATGAAAAGACTAACACAAGTCACATGCTAAGGAGATAACTGCATCCAGTGCTTCACATCCTCCTCCCACTTCCACACAAGCTTGGCACATCACTAGAGCCCAAGCATCTTATTCAGAAACTTATTCATACCACATAAACATGTATTAATTACCACTTGAAAAAATGCTCTGCTGAAGGCATCATCTATCCCGCAGAAATCCAAACAGCAGCAACACGGAGAAAGGGATGGTGCTTGTGCCAGTCTTCCCACCAAATAAATATATTAATAAGTTTTAAACTCCTCAGAAGAGGAAAGAAAACGCAAAGTACCCTCAGGTGGGAACAACCCTATGCCATAATCTCAGTAGTGCCTAACAAAACAGAGAATATGCACAAATGTCTACCACACACTTGGTCAGATGTAGATACTGAGTTAGGGACTGCTCTGTAGTAAGTGACAGGCATCGCCAGCATCCCTGCCTCACTACGTAACACAGGAAACCCAAAATGTTAACTGCAGGAACCATGATGTCTCCACTACTCAAGAGGCATACAAATAAATCTTTCAAGTAACAATCTCAACAGCAGACTTTCCATCAGGACTTTTTGATTACATATAACTTAAAGACCAGCTAGGCCACCAGCACAAGACGGTTTTAGGCAGCTCTATTTCAGCTGCTGTACATCACACTCTACTACCCCGAATCCCTTCCAACACAGCACTTCAGTTGAAAAAGCACACGACGTGAAGTTGAGGAACTTATCATGCAAAATAAGTCATAAATTTCTCCACAAAATACATATTCCTAGCCAATACTGTTTGCTCTTTTTAACTCCATCAACAGTTAAGAAAAAATATCTGCACACTTCCCTACGCTGGTGATTTCTTTCCTTATTTTGTGCATCCTAAGCAGTTCAAGCCTCTGTAGTGCTCCTGCGGGGATAGATGCACATAAATCCAAGCTTAGAGGGCTGTTATCTCCATCTTGCCTCCCGACCTGTTTTTACACTACTGCATAGACCGATACCGCTCCATAACCCGCCTTCACGTCTTGTTTACCCACTTCACCAATCCACAGTCCACACTGTCTCCATCACCTGCTGCAGGGAGCGCCGAAGAAAATTTCATTTTCCCGAACCCTCCTGCAGCCAAAACGAGCATCATCCTTCCCTCCTCCTCTCCCGCACAGTAGGAGCGGACGAGTAGCAAAACAACTTCTAAACCCCACAAACCCCAACAGAGGGGGCACCCGGACATTCAGCGCCGAGGAAATGATGGGGACCAAGCCGGAACACCTCCAGTTCTCTGAAAACTCCTGCCTCGAGGGGTGGAGGAAGGGCAGGCAGCCCGGAGCGGGGAGGCGGCTGTTCCCAAGGACGCGCGGGCCGTGGGCTGGGGGGCACTGGGGGCGCAGCGCAAGGGGCTGGGGGAAATGGAGGCAAGTGGACAGGGGGGAGCAGGACCGTGGGCTGAGGAAGATGAGTGGGAGTAGGGCCATGG
>WAAG01044976.1:14435-52491 GCA_013390105.1 Tichodroma muraria
CGCGCCCCCGCGACAGCCAGCGGTCGGGGCCCCGCCGCGGCCTCACGCCCGCCCGCGCGCTCGCCCCGCGTCCTTCCCCGCTCGCCCCGCTTCACGCGCAGGCCACGCCCCTCCCGATGACGTCACTGCGCAGGCCCCGCACTGCCCCACCCTCGGGCACGCTGGGAAATGTAGTCCCGGCCCGAGGTGCCGCGGCAGGGTCAGGCGTTGCGCCGTTCCGCGGCCCCTCAGGGACACCGGACCCGCCCCTCGCCCCGGTTCGGGGACGCCGAGGAGCGCTCACTCCGCAGGGAAAGATGGAGCCCCTCGCCGTGAGTCCGGTCCCCGTGGCCTCTGGAGCCCAGAAAGTGATGAAAGTAGGATTTTTGCCCAAAGTGCACCTTTCACGCCTGGAATGGCAGCCCCATCCCCGTAAGTGTTCCAGGCCAGGTTGGAACGGGGCTTGAAGCACCCTGGGATAGTATCCGTGGCAGGGACTGGAATGGGGTGATCCTTAAGGTTCCTTCCAACTGAAGCCATCTTGTAATTCTAGGACTTAGCAGAAACACTTATCTCGTGGAGTAATGAAGCACTGTTGGCATTGCATAAACAGGGTTATTTGCAATATCGGTTGCAAGCCAGCTGTGCGCTGTTGGGCACTGGCCTTGATTAATCCATTTTTAGGGTCAATATTCTATGGATTTAAGCTCCAAAGCTGTGAAACGTGGAACAAACTTTGGTATAGGAAACAGCATAAGGACAACTTGGTATAGGAGAACCTCAAGTAAACTGTATCCATCCATTCTACTGACATATACCACAGGAAGGGAGTAATTTCAATAATTTCCCCAAAAAAATGTCTTTACTTGGGTATAGAGCTCTGGCCTGCAGGTGGAATGAGATGAGCTTTAAGTCCCTTCCAACCCAAACTACTCTTGATGTGATGGTTTACACAAAAAAAAAGAACTATAGAGGTGACAAATCAAGCTGTGATAGAAGATTGAGTTTTTGGATGCTGCTGAAACTGAAGCTTCCTCAGCACTGGTTGATGTCTGCTGCAAGAGTTGTCTTCTGCTCATTTGAACAGTTCAGGGGGATACGGCCATAGATATCTGTATCTTCTTCCCTCTTCCTTCTCAGCAGAAATTGGTATCATTTTTATCAGCTTTCTCATTTTTATTTTTCTAATCCTAGGAAGAAATTCTTGAGTGGATAAAGAAAAACATTAACAAGTGTCCTGTTTTAGGGCAAATTTGGGAGAAAACCTTTAAAGGGTTTTTTTTAGAAAAGAAATTTAAGCAGCCTCTCTTCTAATTGGTTTGGGAAAATATTTCCTTGGAGAGAAGTGGAAAAAACCTGTTTTTTTAATAGGCAAAGCACTCTTCAGCACAAAAAATGAATATTAAACAACAAAGCCTCTCGCTGCTCTGAAAAGATGACAAAGAATATAGTCCCTTTTCCACTAGAGTGCAGGGCATTAATGTTGCTGATAAAAATCTGGGAAACGTAAGAGGATTTTTGCTTTCATTTACCTTAAACTGTTTGAATAAGCTAAATGGATGTAGAAATCTGGATGAAAGCTGTAATTCTCCCCTTTTCCTCCCTCCATCCTGATCTGAAGCAGAGGCACTACCTCACATTACTTGTGTTTCAGAAAAATGCCAAAACAAGCAGCAGAGCCAAGAGTCAGGCAACAGCCTCTGCTTTATGTGGGGCTGATTGTTTCCACTGCTGCCATATGCTTTGTGTTCTTCCAGCTCTAAAATTCATGGAAAACAACTCCCTGAGTAGTCTCAGCTGTAAATGAATGCAACTACTGCACGCAAATAATTGAAGCATTAAAATCCTGTGTTAATATAAAGCCTTTTTGTGACATTTTCATCTGTAGTTCTCCCGTGGAGCCTTTGCTACCCTGATTTTTTTTACTACATAATAGCTTTTGTGTAAGCTTTGTAAAATCACAGTAAAATATAAGCTACTGTTGCAGGTTACATAGATTTCTTGTGTAAGAAGTCCTTAACGATAAATGGTATTTTGTTTGTGCTTGCAGCTGAGATTGGCCTGAAATGCTGCCAGTGGTGCACAGAGAGATGCTGGTATCTCTCTTTGCTCTCAAACTTTGTTCTGGAGGGTCTGGCATAGAAGTGTTCCACCAACCTTTAAAGTGAACTGGCAGAGAATGACTTGGGCAGCCCTGCTGTGAGCAGTAAGGAATTTAGGTTTGTTTTCCTTTGGTCTGAGAGCGGGGGTAATGTGGGCACTTCACGGCTTTTTTGGGTCTGGTTTCTTCAAAGGCAGGATGAACATGCTCATCTGGGGAGGTCATGAAACTCAGACAATTTTGCAGGTATGGAGGGGCTGATGGGCTGTAAGTAAGGCAGACAGAGTGGTCCCAGTGTGGGTTACCCTTCTGGCACTGGTTTTCCTTTCTGAGGGTGAAAGCTTGCCAGGGGTGAAGCTTCCCATCGCTCTCCCACGCAGCTGGTTCTGTGCTTAGGTCTCTAACAAAGTTCCATCTGTGCTGACTTCCTCCTCCTCCCCCCCATCTGGCAAATCCACTAGATGCCCTGTCTACAGAAAGCCAGTCTGGATGGTTTCCTTCTGCTCTTGGTGCTCTTCCTCCTTATTCCTGGGGGTATCGGTAACTGGAAAGCAGCACTGAACCACCATCTCAAACAGTTCTATCTCCCATCACATGACAGGGCTTATCCGCTTTGTGCTATTCCCAGTCTGTCCACCAAACCTTACTGAAAGTGTAGGAAAGAATTTTGGGGAGTCACTATTGATGCACTTGGACTCAAAGCATAGGGACAATGACATTTTGCTTTTGGAATTGAGCCTGACATGTCCACCTTAATGGAAATAGGACTGCACGAAAGTTCCACAGAGATGTTACAGGCAGGGCTCTCGAGCCATTGAGGTGACATTTAAGCACAGATCTTGGAAATGGAGAACTCGCATGGAATTTCATTTAAACCCTGCCTGTACCTTCCCCTAATGCTTTGTTGGGATGTGGAGGAGCTTTCCTGGCTGCTGAAATGGGGATTAGGCAGCACTAGATTTAGTTACTAATCCAGTAGCTGAAATGTTGATTGGAGGGAAAAAAAGTTTAAAAAGTGTAGAAGCATCCTATCCTGATCCATGCCTGAATTTAACATAAATTAAACATCGCAGACAGCTTGACACAGGGACTCGTTTGTAGACCTAACAGGAAAGGGATTAACTGAAAAAACTGAGAACATGAGGACTCCTGCAACATCCAGGAGGAGTTATAAGAGAAATCTTAGCTGATGGTTGTAAGCAACATTTCACGTGACTGGAACTGTTTCTGTGTCTGTTCACAATCTTAAAGACTGGCTGTTCCTGGGATTACTGTTGGTGTGAACAGTGTTTTGTTTAATAGGCAGGGGCTGTCTGGAAAAACACAGGAGACAGAGTGTTAGAGATGCATCTTTGTGCCTACTAATACTGATATTGCTATAAAGACTGAAATCAAACCCATATAAAAAACAGATATGGAAACATCAAGTTTTCCCAAATTATCTTCACGGTACTTTTCAGTGAATATAAAAACTTAAATAGGTTAAGCTTCCTCTCCTGACAAATTGGGATGAAATTCTGTTATTTTACTGGGTAAATATTTGGGTCAGTCAGTTACTATTACAGAGTGATTAGATTGCTCGAGAGGCTTTGAAACAAATGTAACTAATGAATTAACCTCATTCAGGGAGTGTGAAATCTGTTCCAGGAGAAATGCCAACTAGTTCAAACAATACTAATTACGGAGTAGCAACAACAAGCGGCTGTCGGAGCTGTAGCTCATTCCCCAGTGCTCCTGTCAGAACTGGGAAAATGATGTACCCAACCTGCCTGAAAAAAGATGGGATGGCAAAAGCAACCTGCCTTTCTGGAGGTGGGAACACAGATCAAATCCCTGCTGCAAGGTCAAATTATCCTGCTTAAAGGGTCTTCTAATCAGAAGTGAGCCACATACCAACACGGAGCTGCAGAACAGGGAACCAGCAATAACTGTATGTGTTCACCATATGGGGAAAGGAATCTGAGAGTCACTTCTCAATTCTAGCCCCAGGGACTTGGATTTCCAGTAACCTGAAACTTTCTGAAATGTTAAAATGAACCATCTTTTAAAATGCCTGAATTTTGGCTCCTTGTTGATCGAAGTTTCACTGTAAAACCACTTGCAACATTTACAGATTTGCAGAACTACTGTCTTTGTTAAACCAAAGTCATTGGTCAGATCTGGAGTTGTGCTGTGGCTTTAATCAGGCTGGTGATGGTCTGTGCTCTAGCTTTAAGGTGTTTTCAGTGAAAATAAATGGCTTCTTCACACAAAGCAGGTTTTAGGTTCTAAGTTCTACCCAAGCTACTCGAAGCTTAGACAGCTTCATTGCAGCAAAGACCCAACTCATATACAATAAAAAAAATTGTTCAATTGGTACCCCTGAGTCAGGGCTCAGCTAACATCCTGAATTTTATAGCAGAGCAAATCCAGTGACAACTTCACATGCCAGCTTCAAGATCACACAGCACTTTATTGAGCTCTTATCATGGCTACATATGATTACACTGAAAATGTCTCTAAGCTTGTTGCTGTTGTCACTTCCTTGACGGAAAATCAATATTTGATTCACCACATAATTCCACATTAAGATCAGGTCTCACTTCAGCTGTGGCATGCTGCCAGGGCTTGAAAAGTTATGGAATATTGTAGGCTCAACTGTTACCTTGGAACTTTCAGACAGGCTATTGATTTAATGCAGGAAAACCACATGGGAGGTCAGTCTAGATTAGTTTAAGCTCATCTTTTGGAACAGTTGCCTTAATGTTTAATAACATGTTCTATGCATAATGCTGTGACATCCAGTGATAAGGAATGAAGAAACACAATAAGAAATTGATACAGTAAAGTCAAAACAAGTAGGTCTGGCAAAACCTTTGCTGGTGAAGGTCCCACGTGACTTACTTCAAGAGCATGACCTTGGCCAAGTGGCTAACCCAGCACTCCCTGAAATGCAGATTTTTGGTGACAGATTACACAGTTTAAATAGCAACTTGAAATCATTCATCTGGTAAGAAAACAATACATTTTCTTATGTCCTAAGAGGAGTGTGAGCCATTACTGATCAGTGAAGGGATGAAAAAGAGCATGAAAACAAGGTTGAGGATGATAGTCAGGGCCAGTCATGGTACTACCCTACCTTTCAGATGAGAAATCCAGTTCTTTTTGCCCTTGAGACCTGTGCACGTGAGTGCAGGCATCACAAAAACAGCCAGCAGTAGACTGTGGCTTCTTAGAATCCCAGAATCATTTCAGTTTGAAAAGACCTCCAGGATTGTCAAGTCCAACCTTTGACTGTCTCCAGCCCAGAGCACTGAGTGTCATGTCCAGGTGTTCCATGACACACCTCCAGGGATGGGGACTCCACCCCCTGCCTGGGCAGCCCCTTCCAAGGCCTTCCACCCTTTCCATGGCGAAATTCCTGCTGATGTCAACCTGAGCCTCCCCTGGCCCAGTCTGAGGCCGTTCCCTCTCCTCTCGTCCCTGTTCCCTGGGAGCAGAGCCCGACCCCCCGGCTGCCCCTTCCTGTCAGGGAGCTGTACAGAGCTAGAAGGTTCCCCTTAGCCTCTTTTTCTCCAGGCTGAGCCCCTTTCCAGCTCCCTCAGCTGCTCCTGGTGCTCCAGGCCCTTCCCTGGACATTCTCCAGCCCTTCAGTGTCCCTCTGGTTGTGAGTGCCCAGAACCGGCCACAGCCTCAAGGGGCCTCAGCAGCCAACCCAGGGCACAGGCCCTGCCCTGGCCCTGCTGGCCGTGGAGAAGAGACGAATAGGCAACAGCCTGTGCAAGAAGAATGCTGTCACCAGCAGCAAGTTCTGTGGGAAGACATGTTGGCTGTGTAGAATTGTTCACTTCAGTGCCTGTCAGAATGGTTATGGACTCCCTGCAGCAACACTTGGAGTACAGCCCTGCTGCCTGTTACACACAGGTCTGAGTTTTCTACTGAATGTGTTTATTTGGGTGTGTATTTGACATCAGCATCACCTGAATTTGCCTTCCCTTGGAACTTTTAATATCAGAATCAGTGAGATTTACCTGGTGTAGTGTAAGCCCAGCCTTTCAGCTTTCCCATCTAAGGAGTTGCCCCCAGGGATGACTTGCAGGCCAGCCAGCCCCTCGCCCCAGTGGACAGTATTCCTGAGCACTGTAGCATCAGAAGGGGGTCTCCAAAGGGCTGGCATCTAGGACACGGTCACCATAGAAACGGGGGGGATTTGCTGTGTCTCTGTCAGTTCTTTGAGCTGCTTAACAGCTCGCTGATAACAACTCACACTCACCAGCTCAGTGGCAGACACAGGGCTGTGCTGCAGTACGGGCCATGCGCAGATCCCGGCAGGAATTCCCTGGAAAGGCTCTCCTACTCACGGCTTGTATGCATCACCTTGTATGCCCCCTTCCTGTAGCTGCAGCTTCCTCATAAAAATGTAATAAAACCCCACGGGCTCTTTGTCTGGAGACAAGGAAGGGCTCCTGGCACATTTCCACCATCCCATTTTGCTTATGGTTTGACCAGGTTTGTCTGACCTAGTTCTGTTCATAAACTGGGCTTAATGGTGGAGTCCTGGAAACGTTCCCGGCTGCTAAAGCCTGGCTATTCCCTCTGCAGTGATTAATTGGAGTTCAAAAGCCCTGCATCAGCTATGTATCATAACATTAACATAAAAAAACATGTTCTCTGGGATTCTAAGCTTTGAACAATCTTCTTATGGTGCCCAGACTTACGTTCCATAGCATGAGAGCACCATGGGACCCTGCTCATCAATTGCTTGCTTCTAAGTACAGACTGAACTGGAAAATCTCTTTCCTGTGTACCCATTGCAGACCTGTTATCACAGCATAAAATGAAGCTTGGAATTGTTTTTATTAAGCTGGGTGTGATTTTTCATTCCAGTGTAACTTTCCATCCACTTGCAAAAAAAGAAGAATTTGAGAACAAGTATAATGAGTTGAAACTCGATACCCAGTAATAATTTGAACACCATGAGGCTCCTGGAGAGTGTTCAGCAATTATTAGAGACAGGGAGAAATTTTAGCACTAACTGCCTGACAAAGAGACAACTTTGGGTTGAACTAAGGGTACCTAAATCACAAATCTTCAGCAGAAGAGAGCAGGAGACTGCTGTAAAACCTATCACTGCTTTATTTTAAAAAAAATAATAAATTGTTTGAGCAAATATTCATGTGCTTAGCTACTGACTGTGTCAATTGTAGAGGAACCTCATTTTGGCATTGCAGTTCCTGTGATGGTTCCTTTGGGATTTCCTGGCCCTAAACTGTGTTAGCTGCACTTGCTTCCAGCTCACTGAGAAATGTGGAGCTAAGGCCAGGAGCTGGCACAGAGCTCAGCCTGGGAGCTGCTGGGTACCTGCCCTGGCCAGTGAGGAAGGGTTTTCTGAAATGCTGCAGTTTGGGGAGGGTAGGCTGCTCCTACTCAAGGTGCTCAAGCTGAGGTATACATATAATATCCCTGCAGACCAATTCAATCCACATAATATCCAGCAAAGGCCAGAAATCCTTTGCGTAAATCTTTGTGTAAAGAGCTCTTCTTCACATGGATGCAAGTGACTGGAAGTTACAGTGAATCCTCTCCGGCATTATATATATCCCCCTCTTCAATACTCACCACATAATTTCTTTCTACATCCAGTTCTAGCCCCTCAGCAGCATTCTTGAGGCTCATTAGCACATGTGCAACCATTGAAGCAAGCTGGAGGGTGAGCTTTTAAAGCCTTCTGTTACCAAAGATTAATACAGGGTGTTTTTTTTCCCAAAAATAATCAGCTTCAGACTGGTGCCAGGACTCAGATGTATGGGCTCAGATGTATTTTGTCTGATGGAAAAACATTTTCTCTGCTTTGTAGAGGCTGCTTACATCCCTTCTGCTGCCCTTGAGTTATTTGTTACAGCTTTCCTGACACCTGGAGCAGGACAAGCCGGTCCCTTGGTCCCCATCTGAAGGTGGACAGTGTGAAAAAGAAAGGTCAGTTGTGATTCAGTAGCTTTCAAAAGAGGCCTTGGGTATTTCAAGCACAACACTTCATTTAAAGTCAAAAGACTGGGTTGCAACACTCTTCAAAGAAAGCGAAGTTCTTACTTTTAGGACAGCTCCAGTGTCCCTGAAAGCATTCCTGAGGCAGCGGAAGCACCTTGGATCTGCAGTGCAGAATGCTTTTGCTTTCAAAGCCTGCGAAGCTGAAACGCCTCAAAGCTTAGCCTCAGCTTTGTCTACAGTTTCAGCTTGTGTCACTACTTTGAAATGCAAGATAAAATGTAGACTTAGGTCTCCTTGAACTCAAGCGACTTGAGGAAAGTACAGGCATGATGGAGCTGCGTTTTGCAGGCAGGGCACTGGGATGGAGGCATGTCCCTGCCCTTTGGCCTCAGTTCCATACAGAATGCAAGAGCCTGCTATTGACCCAGGTCTCAAGGGTCAAAAACCAGGGGAGTTTGGCACTAGTTTTCCCAAGAGTAGGCTGGATGGAGTAAGATGAAAGTATGGCGTGATTCTTACTCACTCCTGTTCAATCACCCAAGCTGTTGCAAGTTTGACTGCCTCGTTATCCTTGGGCCCTCAGCTGAATTTTGATGACCTGTGTGGGAAGTGTTTAAAGGTACCACTGCAGACTCCTCACTGCTCCAGACAAGGCTGCAGAGTCTTGGTTGCACCAAAAACGTTTAAAGTCAAATCAACCATCGTAAAATTTAACAAAGCCGCTGGAAAAAATTCTGCCGTGGTCTCCAGTAGCAGCACTGCAGGTGTACTGTCTTGAGAACTATAAATGCTTATTCGTGTTTTATCTCTTCACTACTTGATTTTAAAAAGGTGTAGCAGACTTTTAAATATTCCTTGGAGAATTTTGGGCATCCTATAGTGTTAAGATATATGGAACCTGGGGTAGAGTACTCTGAAAGCTGAGATAAACTATTGCAGCAGTGGTTCTGTGTCTCAGCCTGGAAAACAGGATAGGAATATCATTCTTGCACAGCTGACAAACACATGTGCACATCTGCTGGAGCTATGCATGCCAAACAGACGTGGAGCTGTTGTTGCCTTGCAGAACATGAAATCTGGATGGTGAATCTAACGTGAAATGTTAGATGGATAGATGAATCTAACATGGAATAGAATTTTCTGATCATGAAATAGATGGATCTAACATGAAATACTTGGCAGAAGTCTCAAAAGCTAATTTCATCTTTATGCTTTGTTCTTTAAGGGAAACAGGTTTCATTGGAAGGTTTAATTTTGTTGGAAGTATCATACTCTAAAGGATATAAATATTACTGATTTTAGGAATTATATAAATCCTGTGGGTGCAGGCTGTGGTCAATTGGAATTAACATAGGTAAAAGCTCAAGCAAAAGGGCTTCAGGATGCTCGTTCTCAATGCCAAGCTAAATTGCACATATCAAGAGCTTTCCTTCATGGCTCTCACATCCAAATAAACTTGTGAGTTCAGTTAAGAATGTACTCCAAGGATGTACCTGTCCAGTCCTGCCTGTAAACTTGGCTATCTGATGCCATTCTGAGTAACTTACATGGATGGAAAAAATTTATTTCATGGCCCTAGACCCGACCTTTGGGGGACAGGAGTCAAAGTTCTACCTGGGCTGGGCACATCTAAGGATCAGTGGCCTCAGCAGGTTACAGCTGCATTGAGTTCTGCATTCTGGGAGTAAACTGGCTGTTCCAAGCAGAGGGAAGGATCCAATCTTTTCTCCAGGACTGTGGCTGGGCTCCCTTGGATGTTACAGTTCTCATGGCAGCCTGTTCTTTTTTACGTTCTTCTGAAGCAGAAAGCATCATGTGGTAACTCTGCATCTTACGTTTTATGAAAACAATGCCAAGAGGAAGTGAGCCTTTAAGTGAAAATGGGGAAACCACTGGGAAGGACTGAGTAAGTGAAGTAACTCCATACCCAAAACAGCATTACAGCATTGCAAAGAAATACAGGGAAGTAAAGAGTCACTTCCCAGAAAAATTTCCCTCTGAAACAGTCAACTCATTTACTATGGAAAGAGTGAGTATTCTTAGAGTGACCTGGAGCTTTCCTTATTGCAGTAACCAAAACTAACGGGTAGTAAAGTTGTTGGTTCCTCTGAACAATCCGCATAGAAACCTTTCAAAGGGATTTCAGATATTTCTGGGAAGTATTCAGAGCAAAACAGACATGAAAGCTATTCCATAAACTGGTCAGTTTGGGATTTTTAAGGACAAACCCAGGCACACATGAACTTGCATCATTCCAATGTTTATGATCCTACACTGCCCACTTCATGGATCACCTGGCACATGAATGCCCTGGGAAAGGAGTCTGGCCTGTTGTGACCACTGGCACAGAGTACTGGGCAAGCATTTGCTGTTGGAAGAGGAGTTGTCTTCTTTTGCTGGACAGCTGGGTGACTCCTGGGTTCTTTCTGTGTGAAAAGGGCAAACACTGTAAAGTGTTCCAAAATATAAGGAGAGCCAAATTTGAGATGTCTATCAGATGGAAGTACCTCTGTCTTGTTGCTGAACTGTGTTGAACCTGCTAAAAGTGTTCTAAGCTTCCCTCAGCTGCCCCAAAGTACCTGTGTAACAGTGACAGAAACAGGGCATTGTTAGAAAAAAATCATCCCAGCAACAACCAAAGTGTGCTCTGCAAGGAATTTAACATAAGAGAAGGTGCCAAAGAGGTACAAGGTGGGGAATAATTCACTATGCACGTGGTTGAACAGAACTTTTTGCCTCAAAGAGCTTAATTCTCCAAGAAGAGGTCATTTGGCATCTGAGGTTAAACAGAATTATTGTGAGAGTTTGTGACTGATGCTGGCATAAAGTAATGGTCCGCTTTTAGTCCTGTTTTTATCTATGATGCAATAAGTTGTAACAGAATTATGAGTTTGTCACAGATCTCAGGCTTTATTAATCATCTGAGCAATTGTAATAACTTGGCATCATGGACATGATGGAAGAGCAGCTTTTGTGTCCTGCCAGCTTCTTTCCATCATTTTAACCTGCTGTTTGAAGTATGACTGGAATTCTTAGTGGCAGTGGATATGACCAGTCCCAGCATCTATCATCAGACTGCCTTCTGAAGAGTCCTGGGGGTGATATTCACCATTTCTCTGCTCAGAATAAACCATAAAAATGTGTTAAAAGTTGACTGCATCAGGTCTAACCAAGCTAATGATGAACTCTTACAAGCGAATCGTTTTCTCTGGGAATTAGACTTTAGACTTTAACTCTCTGAGCTGAAAGAAAGAAAACATCCCAGTATTTCATGAGCTCTTGCTCTGGGACAAATAGTTTCTCATCTCATGCAAACTGCTTGCAGATTGTACAATATCCTTGCAAAGACAAAAAAGGGAAATAAAATAACTGGAGAAGCTATTTGAGAGTTTCACATTCTTAGGTGCTTTTTTACGGGTAGATTTTATTGCAAGAAAGTCTGTTGGGAGGACACAATTTCAAGCCTGAAAGCAATCAATCAGGAGACTGCTGAAACTTTGCCAGAGAAAGTTTTCTGTAAACACACCTAAACTCAGTCAGTGAAGGTTCTTGTTGGTTTTAACCAGGTGTCAGATTTCATCTGCTTAGCACTGGCAGCGTTACTGCTGCAGCCCAGTTGCACATTTTCTGCAAAGCAACTGAAGAAACCACAATTTTTTTTTGTTAGAAATGACAAGGTGCAGTTGGTTCATGTGTGCACTAGGCTGAGGAAATACAAACCTACATTATTCATGATCAATCTGTCAGTGTGGTCACCTCCTGTGTTTACCTGCTCTTAATTTTCACATGTAATGAGCTCTCTTCAGACAATTTAGCATTCTGAAATGAGCTGTTGTGTAGTTCTGTGGAAACATGAGTTCTGTGATGACCAAAAACAAAAAGGGAATTGAACAGAATATTATGCTACTTTTCATAAGTCAATAGTCTATGAGCATTTGAATATTGCACGTCTATCTAATGACAGGAATGGGAAGAGCTCAGAAGGAAAAGCAAAGCTGGAGAACTGCTTCTATTTTCGTTGTTGTCTTGAGTCGAGATTTCTTAGGTAAGTTACTAAATACCAGAAACTGTACCTAAGCTGAAGCTGGTTGTGCCTGGGGGTGCCATGGTGTGAGTCTTTCTGTGTCCTTAGCTAGACAACTTCTCTTGGCCATACCAAACTGGGCTGTCAGACTGAACTCACCTTTTCTGTGATCTGGCTGGGTGGTTCCTGCTGCAGTGAAATCCTGCTGAGCACTTCTAAGGGGTTATAACACAATGACAGTTTCTCATTTCATAGTGTTAAGCTGGGTGCTGATTAACTTGGGTTGGTCAAGGGAACGGACAGCCATGCCTGTTTCAAACTTCCCAACGTGCAGCTTGCTATCACTAATTAGGAGAATGTATTAATTTGCTGGAAAGCGAACTCAAACCACATCCAGAGAGAAAAGCATGAACTGTATAAAAAGTATACACTTAGACTCCAGCACTCTGCTAAACTAATTCTGTCTGATGAAGCATACAGTGACATTTGACTGACCTTGTCAGCTGGAGGGGTGAATGGATAAAAGAAATGAGCTTTCAGTCTCTGGCTGAACATGTTTAATATGCTGGGTAGGAGGTCAGTGTGACTCATCCTTTCCGTTTGCTGGATGGCCGGGGATTTGCAGAGAAAAATCTGTGCTTCTGTCGAATCCTTCCAGAGATGTTAATGCTTCGTGGTACTTGAATCCTCCACAGGTGCCTTTTCCAAACTGATACCAGGTTCTGTAAACCCCTTTACCAGGGCTCTCTAAGTGTGATTTAGTGTCAGTACTGGGGCCAGGATTCCCCCATGCCACAAGGCCAGGAGCTCACTGCATTCCTTATCATGCCGTGGGCCGCTGCAGCTTCAGAGGGCACCAGCCTGGATCCTGCCATCCAGATCATGGAGCTGCTTCTAGAAGGTTCTCCCCTAGCTTGCTCCTGATCTATGTAACACTGCCCAGGAGATGGAAAATGCCATGTGGCTTTTGTGCTGAACCAAACCCCATGTCCTTTACCGAGACTGCCTGGCTTGAAGAAGGCAGCGGGCTCAGCATAGGTCTGCTGCTGCCCAGGTAACAGCAAACTCTGAGAAGGAGCAGCACTTAGCTCTTCTTGCCTCACTGAGAGGTGACTCAGCTTCATAACCTGCTTCTAAAAACAGATCCCTGAGGAAACAGTGCACTGTACATGAAGACCTCCACAGGAGTTTAATTAGGTGCTGTCCTTTGAGAAATGCACTTTTTTTCTCAAGACTTTTAGAACTGGTCCTCTGGTTCCTAATTATCTTGTTCTTTTGACTGGGACAACTAAATAATTATGATCCAGGCTGGGTGAATGAATGCAGTGATGTTCTTAAAGGCAATCAGCCACCCATTGCTCTGACAAAAAGTGTGATAATGTAATAACCAAGCCTAGCAAGAGAGAAATGGGAATATAAAATGTAAAATGTTTGCCCAAGTTTGCCTGGGAGTTAATCGAGTCAGCTCTTCCTTGGAAGAGGATATAAGTCCTCCATGTTCCAGCTGAAGCTGTGATTTCTAAATGAGCATGACATCAAGTGAGCAGAAACCTAAGCAGTAATTGATAGATCCAGTTGCACGTCCCTGTCACCGCACTGTCTCGGATATGCAGCCCGGATTGAGCCTCTGAGCCCTTTAGTGCAGCCTCTCAGCTGCCCTAACTGCACTCCAGTGGTGTTAGAGGCCTCATTATGCTCACAGCTATGAAAGCTGAACCCCCAAAGTGAGAAAGAGGGCAGTAATAAAGTACAACTTATCCAGCACCTTGGCCATTATCAGCTTGCACAGAACTGCTAAATGCAAAAGGAGACAGAGGATTCACAGTATGTGAAGGGATAATCTTTGCCTTTTTTTTTCTTTTTGTCCCAGCTGTCTAGATAGCTAGACAAATGCCAGGTTCATTTCTCAAGACCCTGACTGCAAGATATTTTAACATTTCGTCCTTTATCTTGAGTGCAATCTGCCCAGATTGTCTGGTAGTTATTGATTGTATAGCCAACAGACTTGGAGGTTTTCCAATCCCTTGAAAAAAGTAAAAAATACCCCTGACCATGATGATAGTGAGTTTGGTGTGCTTCTAAGTTGATGAACAAAATATAAAGATGGCTGAGGTTGTGAAAATAGTATTGGAGCAATGAAACACTTGAACAGATCAGTGTGAATGCCAGCTGTAAGCCCAGATCTTGTTCTGATAGACGAGTTCTCGGCCTTACTCAGTGCTCATCCTACATTGGAAATGAGAGTATGGTGAAATGGGAATACCCTCATAGCTGTGCAGCTCTCTATCTCACCCTTCACTCACCCCCAGTTCTGCTGTCGATGTCAATCTTCACCAATCTGGTGCATGAGGAAGTGTTTTTTAGGTGTGAGAGCAAACACCAGACTTCTCCAATATGTTTCTCTGTGCCATGTGTCTGTTGCAGTCTTGCTCAGGGCTTAGTTTCTGCGTGTGACAGACTCCACCAAGTCCCGACTGGCATCATAGTATTTGAAATTCAAAAGGTAGCTGCTGGGGAAAGCCTTTCCAGGACAGAAACCCAGTGTAATGCCCACTGTTCTGCTTGAAAAGAGTTGTGTTTGGGCTGAGCACTGGCATTTGGCACAATATGATGGAGCAGGAGGCAATGGCACTGCAGACATATGATGGATAACAAGCTTGTGGCTCAGAGCAGTTGCTCACATCAGACCTATGGAAATTCATAGTGTGTGATTTAACACTTGCTATGAAGCAGAATCTCAAAAAGCTGTTCACAAAGAGGCAAGGAAAGCCGATAATGGTCTGTAATGATGGCTCTCACAGAGAACTTGCTGCAGCCCTTCTTAAGAAGCCATCTGCCACACTGGGGGAGCACAATGGAGCTGCATTCTGATCCCTAATGTGGGGCATGGCCTGCAGGGCAGGGATGGAAGCCTGGGTATGACATTCCTTTGATGTAGCCGGATTGTTAACCCCACTGAGCCCACAAAGCAAAATTTAAATGTGCTCTGCCAGGGGTTTGTTGTGCCCAGCCTTGGGGTGCCACAGCTGCAACTGCTTCATGGCCTGCTGCAAATGTAGGAAAGGTCATGGAATCACCGGAGAATGCTTTGGGTGGGAAGGGACCTTAAAGATTATCGTGTTCCAACCCCCTGCCATGGGCAGGGATGCTCCCATGTGTCCCAGACTATTCTGTGCCTGTGCCCTTTGCAGAATTCATGAGGAAAACCTAGGCATGCTGCACTCCTGCATCTTAAACATTAGATTTCTGATTGGCACCAGAAGATTGTCCCCTGTGTGGCTCATCGATGTAAGGATGCAGTAAAGCACAACCTTCTACACATTTAGTAGCAGAAATGTCAGACTCAGACAAACAGCTTTGGTATGACACAGAGCACCAGTTATGGTTTGTTAAGGCATCAGATTGGAAGACAGGATGAGATACTGGGAGCTGGAAATAATTAGCTGATGGGCTTTCATGCTGTACTTGAAATTTGTTTTCACTGTTCAAGCAAAACCACAAGAAGAAAACCTTTTCCTCCAGCCTCTGACCCTGTTCCTTGCTTCCATCTCCTTCCAAGTTTGGATTTTAGCTTGAGTTTCAAGTGCTGTTTTGTTCCCCAGAAGAGCTGATGTGTAGTGCAGCTGTACTTTTCCATCAGGAGACACTTTTTTTTGGTTGGGGAGACCCCAGAAATTAATTTCTAAATAATCAATGCATAGGGAATATCCCAAGTAGAAGTCTGCCCTGGCTTCAATGGGGACCAGGAATTTATTCCTTTAAGTGAAGAAATGTTTGTTCTTGGGAGTTGGGAAACAGCTATATCTTCTAAAGAAGATTTAAAATACTAAAATAGTTACTAAAATAGTAACCTAGAGATACTGGAGAGGTGTGAGCAGGGAGTCTGATCTACTGTATGGGAATGCTGTGGTGGTGGTCAGTGTAGCTTAAACCTGGCTGTCAGGCCTGTCCTAACCAGAACTAGTTTCTTTCCCTTTTTAAGACAGATTAGAAAGTAAAACTACTCATATATTCAAACACTCTAAACTTTCTGAGAAATTATCCTGTTTCAAGAGTATATCTGTTATCCACATTGATGAGCCTGTCTTTCCGACTGCAGTTGCCTTTTTATTCTGGATGTTGGCAATACCCACTTCTAACAAACTTTGTTGGGAATGGGCCTGCCAGCTTCAGGCTGTGCACCAGAACAGCCATTCTTAGCAGTCAGTTATATAGTCACAACCTCACTCAGACACTCTTGAACACAGTAAGAAGACACCTTTTGAATGAAATGGACCGAGTCTTGGTGGACTGAGGAATTGAAGGACCAAATTGTGTCTTTTTGGTCCATTTTCCTCTGAAATCCTGAGTGCTGTCTTTTTAATTGTCTGGGAATCAGCAACTCCTCTGTGAATGGGATGGTCACAGCTGACAGCCCTGCCTGTGAAATCTCTTCCCCGGTCTTCAGATACTTCTAAGTCATTTCCCACAACCATATGGTTGTCATGAGGATTTAACCTCTATTCTCAGAGGGGCTTTCACTTCCACGAGCAGCAGAGAAGCTGCCCTGTGCTTTCCCAGCAAATACAACCGGCACGGATTTGTAACACCACCGGAAAAGATGCAAGCTCCTTTCTGAGAAATCCAGTCACTGAAAGGATAGAACATGAGGAAGAAGAAAGCTGAAATGAGCCCCTGGCACAAGCAGGGAGATTCTTGTCTGTGATAAATTATGGAAACTACCCCATTATTTTGGTAATGAAGGTCCAAATGTAGGAAATGAAGTGCATCATAATTCCCTGGGTCCATTTCTGCTTATTTTCTTATGTCTACATCTCATTTTCAAAAGGCTGTACCATAACACTGCTCTGGGCTCTCTAGCCATCCTGTCAGAGGCTCAAGGCAGAGATAAATCACTTAATATTTTTATCTCATCAGGCATATGTTTATTATGAGACCCTCACACTAGAAGAGCCCTTCTTCCAAATTTGCATTATCCCACCTTGACTGATGAGTTTAGAGCTGATATGGGGAAGTGCCATTCTCCAAAGCTCAATGCATTTTATAAGTTTACTCAGCCCATATTTTCATTTAGTCTTTCACACCAACTCCCCTTAATATTCATCATTGCTTACAGGTTTTCAGGTCAGACTCAGACTGTCAGTGTTACATGCTGCACGTACATGGAAGGAATATTTTCAGACTGGTAGCTGTGGTGGCAGCAGGAGGTTTCTAAGAATACATCCCATAGTAGGTATGTTGTACCTTCAATGTCTTCTCAGAGCTCTGTAAATAGGGGACTGAACTGTTACCAGCAGCTACTGCCCCCAGGCTGGTATTACTTAGCTTATTAAAAGCAACGTTAATTTCTTTCTATACAATAAGGTTTACTCACTGCTTGATGTCATTGAGCTCCACAAACTTCTGAGCATGCTTGATTCAAACACATAAAGCACAATAAAAAATGTGTTGTTGAAATTTGAATGAAAGAATAAGCAAACCAGCCAGAAAAGGAATTCTCTCAGAGGCACAAGGCATTTTGTGCTGATTCCATTAAGGATTTTATGAGTTTAGCTATGGCTAAGTGTAATGCTTTTACAGGGAGCAGCAGCGTGATGGATGATGATTTTTAGAAGCGAAATAGCAGTGCTGCTCTTCAGCTGTGCTTAGAGCTGCTTACCAGCTCTTCTCCTAAGGCTTAATTAAAAAGAATACACTGTCCATCTCCATATGGAAATACTGACATTCTAGAAACATCCGCTTGCTTTGATCTTAGTGATTGGTGCTTAAAAAGCAGATGGACCCAGGTACCATATTTTTATGTAATATGACTGATTATCATAAGTACTGCTGCTTTCTGTTAACTCCTGAGTGCCAGCATTTTGGCCCTGGGAAGCTGCAGGAGGTGCAGCCTTGGTTGCAAAGACAAGATCCCCGAAACAAAACAAGTTGTTCAGTGTCATCTGCCATCGCAAAGAAATTCCTCTGCCCACTCCTTCCTGCTGCCTTCTGGATGGGAGGTGATCCTGGGAGCTTGGGATGTTGCTGTCAGCTCCTTGTGGCAACGCTGAGGTTTCCCCCTCCCTTTGTGCTCCTGCTACAGTGCAATCAAAAACACACACCGTGGCACCAAGCAAAATAACAGAACTGTGGCCAACGTGGAAATTTCCCTCCAAGATGAAGATGCTGCTGGCTTTGCAAAGTGCTTCTTTCAGGAAGTTTCTTCCTTCTCCTAGGAAAGAGGATGTGGGCTTTGCCATCTCTCTTCCCTTGATCCTCAGGACTACTCAGTGATGTAAGTGGTGCCAGATGCAGCACACTGGATCTTTCTTGAGCAGAGTTGGGACTTTGTTGGGACTTTCCCCCAAAAACTTGGGACTTACAGAATCCTAGAATGGTTTGGGTTGGGAGAGACTTAAATCCCATCTCATTCCACCCCTTGCCATGGGCAGGGATACCTTCCACTAAACCAGGTTGCTCCAAGCCCTGTGCAACCTGGCCTTGGACACTTCCAGGAATGGGGAAACCACAGCTTCTCTGGGCAACCTTCAAGAAGGCCCAAGTGTGAGTTGGGAAGATCCAGGAATTATGTGTGTTAAAATTAAGGGAGCAACAAGCAGGAGAAGTAAGTGAGGGAGAAAATATGATTTAATATAGAGTAAAGTATCCAGAGCAGAACATGTGAGGACTGGGGAGGTAAAGGAGGCAGCTTGGTGCAAGAGGGAGTGACCTCACCTGACATGGGGCAGAGCCTCAGCCCTGGCTGGAGGACACAGGCAGGATGCTTCTCTCTTTCCTGCTGTCCTGCTGTGGCTGTGCAGACTGCAAACTTTCTATGCCAGCATCTGACAAATCTGTTCCACGACTTTCACGTAACCAAGGAATTTGAACCCTCTGTGGCCTTAGAGTAATGAAGGTAAATAAGCTGATAAAGCTAAGGGCAGATGGGATGGAATTGCAATGAAATAAAAAAAAAAGAGACTTTAACTGTTAACTTTGACTGAAATGTATTTGAAGGACAAGATTAGCTTCAGTACAAGTGTGATATCTCCTTAGTGAGTAAAGCTTTCACTTGACTGCAAGAAAGCCATAACTTTTCATATCTCTCCTATAGTAACTGTTAAATGTATATCTGGCACATATGTGTTTGTGATGCATCAAGGCCAGCTCAGCAAGGAATTAGTGACTATTTCTGTTGCTGAAAAGGCTGCTCATTATAAGATGCCTGTTGTTGCATTCTGCTAATCAGTATAAACAACTTGTTTTCTAATTTTCTGCTCTTTGGGATGATTATGCTTCTGAAAGTTCTGTTTTAGCTTCATATTCCAATTTCAAGCCCGTGGAGTTGGAGCAGGTTTTCCTTGGGAGCAGAACTACTATTTTTCAGTGCTGAGCATTCACTAAAGACTTCCCCTGTATTCCTGACTGTGATATTTGGAGTGTAAAAAAACAATCATATCTGCTCACATCTTTTCAGCTGCATCTCCTGTAACTGCTAAATTGAATCTTGTGATAACTTAAGTGCTTGATTTATCGTAGCCAGCCCTTGAGGTTTCTAATAAAGTTGCACAATGCCAGGCTGCTGTACAGAGCCTGGTATCTGCAGTTACATGACAGCATCTTTTTTCCTGTAGGAAAGGTGGTTGAGGTGACGTCAATGAAATGTGACCTGAGGGAATACTGCTGGCTGAAAAGGAGTAGCTGATTTTTGGTTATTCTGGGAGGCTCAGCATATGGTGCAGCACAAGGCCAAACAAGTCTCTGCCTGTGCTTTGCCAGCCTGCCTCTTAGTGTTCCCTGCAGTCTTCTCTCCCACCTTGGCAGGCGAAAGTTTTGCATTCCTCTTCCCCAGCTAATTAGATACAGTGTTAAGGCATTGCTTTTCCCTATAAATGGGCTTCATCAAACATGCTCAGAAGTCATGTCCCAGTGGCCATGGGGGCAGCCTAATGCCTGCATTAAATGGGTGGATGCCTTTTGTTTCACTGCACTTCGTTGAACCTATTACTATATTTTTAATAATATGATCAACTGTGCTGTCCAAATTATCTTCACAAGTGCTAACACTGGTCTCTGCTTCACTGGTTCCTCTCTGTCACATGGCTGTTGGAGCTCAAAGATGAAGGAAGCATTTGTTTTAGACTGAAATGAATTTGCTCTTAAAAAGCAAGGACAACTGATCTGAACCTTGATTTGAGCCAAGACCCTTCACCAGAAACCATTTGCTAATGAAACCTTTATGTTTCCTTGGCATTGACTGTAGCTGGAAGGTTGGGTCTGGCTGACAAGGAATTTATTCTGTTGCAATTCTGTGGGACTGAAGCATGACACAAGAGTAGTAGACAGATCCTGTGAAATCAAGAACATGGGAAAGTCTAAGAAAAGAGGAAATACAGTGGTGGAGCAGTGGATTCACAAGTCATTCAATAAGATTTTCAGCCACTGGGTTAATACCATGTGGTGGAGAGTTGATACTTCCAGTGGTGAGCTCAACCACTTAACTGTGTTTATGTGGATTACGCTGGTGCTGGGTATTCTGCACAAGGCAGAATCTCAGATCTCCAGGCAAACATACACTCTGGGGTGATTTTTTTTCCACAGCTGTAATGTTTTTAATCCCCAGTGCAAATGGCTTGCTCAGTTTTCTAAATAGTTCAAACATATTGTAATTTGGTTTGGGGACAGCATGTCCTTTTAATTACAGGACCATGCCTGTTGCATTAGCTCAGGAAAGTCAGGATTGCAAGTGGTTTCTCAGAAGCAGAGACACTGTCAGCTCAGCTCTGAGGATGCACAGCTCATGAAGAGTGTACCTAGCTGAAGGCAACATAAAATTGTGCAGCTTCTTTCAGATTGTTGTGCTACTGATTGATCAAAAACCAGGAAGAAAACAAGAGTAGATCAAGCCAGAGGGGGCTGACAGTATCAGCATCACTGGTTCCACTCCAATTACATAAATTTAGGCATCAGGAGTGACTAATGCAATGGATTTGGGCAAGAACTTGCCATGACTTTCATGGTTTGTCCTAACTGGGATGTAATGCAGTGTCTGAGACTAGCAACATCCTATTAGCAATGCATACAAGAAATTAATTACTCAAGCTTGTTATGGTGAACCTTAAATTGGTTGCAGCCCAGTATTGCAAAAAAGAACTTTATAATTCCTTGGTGGAAAGTCAGTGTTTTAATAAATATCTGTGGACAATATAAAAATTTACTCCATCGATAATGCCTTACTCACCTTGTGCTGCTTACTCATGTTCTGCTTTTGTCCTTGATAAGAGCAGCAGGGCATGGTTCCATTAAATAACACCTCCATCCTGAGCAAAAGATTATGGAATCCTCATGCCAGAAAAAATAGAAGGAATCCAACCTTTCTCAGCAGGCTGTTGCCATCTAAAGTTGAGATCAAACATTAGAACCATGGCATCAGAGAATGGTTTGGGTTGGAAGGGACCTTAAAGCCCATCCAATTCCAACCCCCTGCCATGGGCAGGGGCACTTTCCACTAGACCAGGCTGCTCCCAGCATCATCCAGTCTGGCCGTGAATTTTTCATTCTTTCAAATTATTTTCTTGCATTTCAGCTGTGTAGTTTTGGACTTGGAAGGAATTAAAATATATCCAACCAAAGAGCTTTGTTCATTTTCCTTCTTATCTGCTTCAGCAGAGCAGTTTGATTAGTTTTCTGTAGTGGCTATGCTTCTTTCAAACTTCAGAATATCCCTCATTGCAAAGTTTCCTTCCCTCTCACACTGTATAAGCCAAATGGGCACTTCTATCCTGCAGAATGTGCCAGTCTGTGAACCCCTCATGTTGTGCATGGACAGTCTTAGTCACCAGCACAATGCCACATGAAATGTGCCAGTCTGAGTTCTCAGAGAAATGAGGCATGATCCCCTTTAGTAGCTCCACTCTGGACCAAAAGTACTTTAGCTTCAGTGAGGTCAAACCTGAAATGGGTTCGGTCTCTCTTAAAATCAAAGAAGGCTTTTAAATAAACCTAAATTAGTCCATTTGCAGAGCTGAGAAATGGCTTCTCTTCCTTCTGATCCAGAGTGGTAAATTGAAAAGCCATGAAAAATAGGTTTTGTAGTCATAGCTGATACTTCGGGGGTTGTGATAATGCCCCAAGCACCGAGGTAACAATTCCAGCAGCTGACTCTAGAGAGAAATTCTGAGTTTGCATTGGATTCTGCTGGAGACAGTCTGCTGTTAGCTTGGAGCTACAGTGTCTACAATAGCACTAATTAGCATTCAAGGCAAAAAATCATTACTTCTAAAACACAGCTTTTATTCTCTAATACTTCTGGTGTCAGCTATCATGTAATGTGAACCTCAAGAGAAATGCTTTGTAAGTCAGAATTTCACTTTAGCTTGTCATGCAGACTTGCACCACTGAACTTACTGAGCACATTTAGAGTCAAAAATCTCTTGTTTCACTGATTCCTGTAGCAAGTATTTGGAATAATTTGCCAGTATATACAGGGAATTAAAATACTCCAGCCTAAAATCTTCTGGGATTATTACATAAGTCTGAATTAACCACAGCCCATATGATCTCCTTCCTGGGAGGAAACAGAGGTACCTGACTAAAATGGTGACATTCCTTAGAAATGCCCATAGTTAGGGACATTGGGATGGCCCGCTGGTTAAATCAAGAGAGGTACAGTTCCATAGGACATGGGCCAGCTGGAGATTCTGAAGAGCATCAGGATAGGAAAAAGAAACATGCTCTTCCTAAAGAGAGCAATGAAACAAGCTTCTGAGAGAGACTGTGAAATTTCCATCCTTGGAGGTGCTCTGAATTCAAACCAGATAAAGTCCTGAGCAATCTGATCAAATGTTGAAATTAGCCTGGTCTTGGGCAGGGAGTGAGAGCTTTTGGCCCAGTTAGCCTCCAAATATCCCTCTTGCCCTACAGTAACCTGTGTTTGTCCCATTCCAAACCTCCTGTGGCAGGTAGGGCTTCCTGAACCAGATCTACAGGGCTGCATTTAGTAGCCCTTCATGTCTTAATTCCCTTCTATGAATTTGTCTGTGGGTTTTTTTAGAACATAAAAACTTCTGCCTCCCATCATTTTGGAGCAAAATGTTCTGCAGCTTGTCTGTGCTGCCAGCTGCCACCTTCAGTTTTCGTGGAAGCTGCTTGTTTCCTGGGGTGCCTTCTGCTTCCCATGTTGTGAAACAAAATAAATATCACATGGGATTTTGTAGATGTTTCCTATTTTTCTTACTCCATAGGGACAGATAATGGTTTCCCTGAATCTGTCTGGTCTTCCGAAGACTTTCAGGTTGTGTGACAAAGGTTGTGTCATGGGCCAAAGTGTATTCCTTGGGTCAGTGCCCAGGAAGCCAAGCCTGGCACATCCCAGCCTTTAGTTGCATGAAGAAGTTTAATACGAGGAATTTTTGTTTAGGCAAGAGACATGGGAATATTCATCCAGTAGCCATAAAAACTCAAAGATAATACTCTGATTCATCCCCTGTGTGGGTGAAAGGAGGAAACCAAAACACAAAAGGATGGCCTGTGCTGGCTCTGTTTTCCTGGTGCAGACAGTGCCGGAGCTGGGCATCGCATTAGCGGACCTGTTCATAAAATATTCCATAACAACCAGAGCAGCTCATGCTAAATGGAAAAACATTAAATTTTCCATTGGGAAACAATTGCCCTTTATAATAAAGATGCATTTCTTCTCTCTCCCTTTTGTTCAGGGAATCTGACTGGGAACAAAAAAAAGCTTGTCCCTTCAGACACCCTCTGTTCGTGCTGCTCCCTCCCCAAATCAGGATCCTAATCCCTTGTTTGGACGACATAATCAGCTACACAAATATCAGTTGAGATAGCACAGACAGATTATAGCTCCCAGCAGGACGAGGGAGGATGGGTCAAGCTTTAAATACCTCTGCATAAAACAGTATGCAATTGTTTTTCCTAAGGATAAAGCAAGAAGAATATAAACAGGAATTCTTTAGGCAGATGGCCTTTAATAACCTCTCCACGAGGCATCAGCAGCTTGTAAATAATAAGTGGTCCAGTGAGCCAGCCCTGGCTGGAAGGGTTTTCCAGACCGGGATATGGGAAGCCTTGTGCATGGCTGAGGGGGAAGATATTACTGGAGAGAAAAAAAAGGATAATAAAGGCTGATAATTAATAGTAAAGAATGAAAGCCACTGTAGAAGATAAATTTGTTTTCAGTTTTAAACCATAGTTGAGAGCTGACTCTCACAGGTATTTAGCACAGTCATGGCTAACTTGGGAAGATAGGGAATACTTCCAGGAGCCATAAACCATAGGTTGCTTCATTTTCTCATTTGGTGAGACACAGAGATATCCTGCCCTTTATGTGGGCCATGCTTCTCTTTCCTTGGGGAATATTGCTAAATTTGTAAGGAAAAAAAGGAACTTTGACCTGTTGAGATTTAAGTACTGGATGTAACAAGAACCTGTTTCTAATCCATATCCATAAATAGGTCCTTAAGAGTCCCTACAAATTCAGCCTGTTTCCTGACAAATTTCTCCATATATCTGCTTTGCTTGGCTGAGCTCAGAACTGTCAGGTTGAAGTCCTTAGCCAATACATATTTTCAATTATTCTCATTTTCCAAACCAAGTAAGGGGTGCACCAGCTGTACAAATAGGAATCACTATTTCTGTGATTCATCAATACGAGTAACAGCTCCAGAGAGATCTTTAAAGGTTTCTCTTGGACTATGCAGGGACTGGGACATCTCAAAACTGGCTCACCTTGATTACTATCTGTTCATGTGACAACCCAGCTGGCTGCTATCCATGAATATTTATACATGTATATTTATCCTATATATTGATAGGATTTGGGGACAATGATTGTCTCTTTAATATTGGGGCTGAGATATAGTGTGCAGAGCTGGGAACCACAGCAAACCATTTCAGGTCCTCAAATTGGGTAGGAAACCTAGAGCTGAGCAATCACTGTCCTATTGGAATAGGCTTAAGATTAAATGGGTCAGGTTTAAATGGGATATTGGGAAGAAATTCTTCCCTGTGAGGGTGGGGAGGCCCTGGCACAGGCTGAAGAGAAGCTGGGGCTGCCCCTGGATCCCTGGAAGCATCCGAGGCCAGGCTGGGCATTGGGGCTTGGAGCAACCTGGCCTAGTGGAAGGTGTCCCTGCCCATGGACAAGATGGGATTTCAGGTCCTTCCCAACCCAAGTCTGTGACTAGGATTCTGTGATTGTTCCTGGAGGAAAATTAAAGTTATAAATCATGCAGAGTTAGACATCCACTTTTGCAAAGTGTTTCCACAGTTAGTTGAAAAATTGTAATAGGTAGTTATGCCTATTTTCCCATAAAATCTAATAATAATTTAAAAGGCCAGGTTTGACTGCATTAAACCTGAGTCTCTGTGAGCTGTAATTCTAAATCAGCCTTTACCTCTAGCCTGGCACAGTAAAAACTGGACACTTGGGAAAGAGATTGTGAGAAATGGATTAGGAAATTTGTCTGAAAAAAGAGCTTTTTTCACCTTTTACCAACACAAATGTAAACTGTGCAGGCTGCATGCCCAGTGTGGCGGTAAGGCTTAGTTATGATTCAGCTTAATGGAATGTAAATGAAGGCTCCTATAATGAAATGAGTGGGAACATTTTGGACTTCCATTAACTTCACACTGTATAAAAGATAATTCAAAGAGCTGCTTCTTGCTTCTGAGAGATAGTTTTCAAAAACCTGATTAGAGTCGCATAGAATTGGGGCTTTTGTTGAAGCTAAACCTTCGATGAGAAATGTCTGTAACATCCTCTTCTCCTCAGTGCTGGGCAGGATTTAAGAAGTGAAATCTTGAACATCTAAAAGGCACAGACAAATTGAATTTAGCACAGAGAGGTTGCCAATAGCTGCAGTGAGGCACTGGCTGCGAGCTGAAGGCTACTGAAACTGGGAATAATTTTTAGTAAAACCAGTATTCAAGTAATAACACTTTAATAACTTCAGCCAAGGGCCAAAAAGAATTGGGAATAAAAGTGGGTTGCTAGAAATTAAGTACATGTCAGCTCGGCTAACTCACCACCCTTGGAGTTCTGAACCACTTGAGCAGGAATTTAGCCAGGAGATTTACCCAAAGCCAACAGCAGTGAAATTTTAGGGAAAAACCACATCTTTAGAAGTTGAAACAATCAACTCTTTTCCATCTCCAATTGCTTTTGAACTGCAGTTTGTGTGCTGAGCAGGTAGAATAAAGCAAACAAAACAGTACCTCATGTGAGGAGTGATTGTGCAGTCCAAATCAAATTACAGCACCTCCAAACTGACAGAGTTTACTTTAGACACATTTGCTAAAAGGATCACCAGAAAACATCAGGATAATCATGTGTGTTGCACCAACTGGCTGCTGGTGAGGCGAGGATATAAAAGAAATATCAATATAATTGTAGATGTCACTAAGAGGTACGTGAGGCTGAGGTAATTGTGTAGAGCCTTTCCACATTGGTGTTGAAGACTAGCTGTTCCTACAGCAGATTGTTTACACAGACCTTTTTTTTTCGTTCCAGGAGGAGGAAAAGCTGGTTGAATTCAAAGATGATAGGGCGAGTTAGAGGCTGGAGGAGAAGCTGTGGCTGACTGCAGCAACACATCTGCCAAGGTACCTGCCCTGTGCACAAGTGCTGCAAGCCTGGGCAGTGGCATGAGAGTGCAAACAATGGCAGGAGTTTGAAATTAAATTCAAAGTGGAAATTAAATGAGTAGATCGTCTTCCGCAAAGCAAAGTGAGAGTACAGGGTAAGTGCTACCTGATGAGTTCGCTGTTGTGCTCACACACAGTGACAGGCAAGCATGGGCAGCACTCAACACCTTCAATCCTAAAATAACTTGCCTATATGAAAGGAAGAGGCCTTACAGGGAACAGAGGCCTGGTAGTCCCTGTGTTTGAGCTCACTGCAGGCATGAGCCATTAGATAAAGCTGAAGAATTGTTTCTTTGCTTCATGAAAGTGTGGAAAAATAATTATGCTTTTTCCTTGGTGAGTAATAGCTCAACAAAGCAGCAGCTTGGAGCATGCTGCTCACTCTCCTCACTGTGATTTCACTTCCTGCAGCAGTCCAGGATGCTCCTGGTTGTCAGCCTTGGGACTGGCTGATGCATTTACATCTCAGGAATTCAGGTCTGAAAGATCCTTTTACAGCATGTGCCCTGTTTAATTGGAGTGAAGATGCCCCAAAATCTGGAAGTTTGTTCTTATCTTTAGGTTCCAGCATGCTGCCTGAACAAACTGAAGCGATCAAGTTAAAATTCTGGTGCACTGGCCTTTCTGGGCTAAAATTTAGAAGCCAGAAATGGAGCTGGCTGGGAATAGCCCAGCTGAGTCTGTTGAGTCTGGGACAAGACAGAGTCGAGGTTGTTTCCCTGAGCTGAGAAAATGGCCGAACCACAGCTGCTGGTCTTGTCTGGAGCAGACAGCTGTAGAAAACATTTTGCTGTGCAACAAAAGGGCAAATATTAAGATGCCATGAGATTCAAGTAGAGTTTGGCTTGCATAGCTGAACTCCTGCCCTCCCTTTGTACCAGAATTATTCTTAGGGGCTGAAGCAGGAGCAGGAGCAACCTGGTCTAGTGGAAGGTATCCCTGCCCACGGCAGGGGGAAATGAGATGGACTTTAAGGTCCTTTCCCAAACCATTCCGTGATTCTGTGATTCTATGAATTTGCCCTGCTGTCAAGCATCCATGAAGCTCCTGATTTAATAGTTCAGTGATAAAGAGCTCGTTAATATTGTACCACAATCCCTGTGTGGAGGCTGTTGCTGAACACCTACATGGCAACAGGAGCAGCAGAGCTGGGTCTCAGTGCCAGCCTTCCATAAGTGAATTAAAGAAACAAGCAGGATCAAAAAGTAGTGCTCTGTGACTTTGAGCAGTGGTTAGACAACCAGATAAGAAAATACTGGCATGCTCTGCTTTTAGCTTGCAACATAAGAAAATAAATCTTAGGCTTTTGTGGGTCGTATCTATGAAATTAAAAGGATTTAAGCTGGCCTAGCATAAGCTAAACACTTGCTCAAGGGAGCACCACTGTGTGGTTGCAAGAGAACATCTGCAACTGAGAGACTATTTGGATGCAAATAATGCTGCAATTCACAAGTGCCTTTTCAAAAGTGCAGTGTTGATGTGCAGCCCTGATGCTGGGTAACCACAAGGAAACAAAAATATCTCCGTGTAGGATCTGCCGCTCCAGTGATCTCAGTCGGTCAGCATTCACCCTCCTCGTCAGAGCAGTGCTGGGAAATGCATCTGGGCAGGCAGTAAGCACAGGAATTGAGTATAAATCCACAGTTCTCATTACCTCAGAACCCATAGAACACAATCATAGGTCCTTAAAATATATTTTTTCCTTCATAGATTAGCAAAATGTTAAAACTTATGAAAAGTATGAGACTCCAGACTTGCTCATGACATAGCATCTGTTCCTTGTCATCTTTTTCTCTTTTCCTTTTTCTTTTTCTTTTTCTTTTTCTTTTTCTTTTTCTTTTTCTTTTTCTTTTTCTTTTTCTTTTTCTTTTTCTTTTTCTTTTTCTTTTTCTTTTTCTTTTTTCTTTTTTCTTTTTCTTTTTTCTTTTTCTTTTTCTTTTTCTCTCTTTCTTTTTCTTTTTCTTTTTCTTTTTCTTTTTCTTTTTCTTTTTCTTTTTCTTTTTCTTTTTCTTTTTCTTTTTCTTTTTCTTTTTCTTTCTTTTTCTTTTTCTTTTCTTTTTTCTTTTTCTTTTTCTTTTTTCTTTTTTCTTTTTTCTTTTTTCTTTTTTCTTTTTTCTTTTTCTTTTATTTCTTTGGCACTGGAATAAGGTCTTAATATTCAAAACTGCCCCAATGTTTTCTTCCTGTGGATTTCTGAGAGTAGCCAGATCTGAGGGTTAAACAATTGCAGCTTTTGAAAGGAGAATGGGTTGGGAGCACCAGTGTCATGATGCACAGCCGGAAAAGAACGTTTGCAACAAAAAAGATCTGTTAATGAATTCAGAGTATTTATAGCTCTGTGAGCTTTCCTGCAGAGTTCATCTCCATGGGAAGTTATTAGCTCAAAAGTGAGCTTAGTCACAAGCCGTTTATATGGAATATTTCTATTTATAATATTTTCATATCAGCAACTGGTGCTTCCATGACATGGTTATTTACTCTCTGAGGTGTCCAGTGCTGCTCAGATCAACATGTATCACTGCAGGTACCACTGCCTTAATGGGGAGAGAGCTCTGCAGCCATGACAGGCAGAGAAACACCTGCCATGTGAGGCTGGGATGGCAAAGGGGAAAGAGAGGGGTTGAAACCCTGTTGCTCATCCAGTAACCCCTTTTACACTGAGCAGCAAACCACGGCAAAGTGAGCAGAATATGGGGGATGCATTGGAGCTAATGCTGTACACACTATTTTATCATCCATTTCCTGCTCTATCTGATAGGTGGTTTCGGAAGCCAATCTGCCTTCAGCAGCATAGGGTGAACGGGGGGTACATATGTCAGCACAGGAGAACAGCTTGGAGCATGAACTGATATTAAGGCCACTCATGCATGAGGTAATTTGTTTTATAATAGCAGCAGAAAGGCTGCTTATGCATCAGTGAGATGCAGCAGCCTGGGAGCCATCGGGGAATTAAAGTAGCACTGTGCACTGGAAATGCTAATAAATATGAACTTATGCCCAGATGGATTTTATTTGGTTTATGGCCATGCAGAGCCTCCCTGCTTCCTGCCACTGCCACGGGGCTGGGATGTGAATCTTCGGGCTGCTGTAGCAAGGATCTCTCTGCAGAAAGTTGTGTGCAGAGGAGCTGGAATCCTTTCCCGCAGTTGGAGCTCTCCGTGTGGATGTGGCTGCTGCTGGAATGCTCCCACGCAGCCACGAGTGGCAGCTGCAGCTCTGATGATGTGATGGTTTATGCTGTTCTGAGGCTGATAATGCCCTTCAGGGAATGGCAAAGGGGGAGGAGACACGGTGAGAAATGAGGAAAAGGAAGGTTCAAGCTTGGGCAGCATTTGTGAATAAGCAAGACTTGACTCCTTCATCTGAATTCTGGTTTTAGCACCCTGCTTTTATGTGTGTATGTATGTCTGTGCCTACTGCAGGCTGTTTTTAGGTTTCTCTGTGAGGTTTGACTTTGAGAAAGGCCTCAATGTCAAGCACTGCCTCTGTGACATGCTGCCCTTCTAGAGCAGCTTTCAGTGCCAGTATATGAAAAAAAGTTGAGCTTTCATTGTGAGTAATATTAACTGTTGTTTTTTTGAATGGTACAAGTTATTTGGTCTTTTCACAAGGTGCAACATTACAATTTATTACTTGATGGTCACTGGGGGTCATGGCCAAGAGGATTTCAAACGAGGTTGACTTCAAATATACTGGCACCCTCAGGTACAAAACTTCTATCTGAAGCTGAAGACATACATTGGACTTAAAAGGTTTAAGATGTTATTGCATCATTCTTTATTGTCAAAATAAGGGTGATTTACTGTGTGTCCTTTTTCCTCTCATACAGGGAGCTGCAAATACTGACTCAGTTCACAGAGTTTATCACTCAGTGCTTAGGCTGCCTTAGCAGTTGCAGAATCACTGAAGATTCCAGTACTAGGCTCCCATCAGATCCAGCTCTCAGCAGCCTCTCTCTACTGTGGTTAAAGCCATTAGTCAAGTTCCTTTACCAAAAACTCTGAATGTTACTCATTTATTGTCACTGGGTGTTACTAAAGGTTGCTCAAGACCCTTGAGGGTGTATTTTCCCTTTATTAAAAATGCTAAACATCATTTTAGCAACCTTTTGGGAAGTTGAGGTTGGCTTGACTTCTTGGTTGATGAGGCAGCACCGTGATTCATGAAACCACAGCAGTTCAGCTAAACCCTGCCCTGCAGTGCTTGAGTTTTATGCCAGCAAACCTCTCAAAATGTGGTTCAGGAACCCGAGATATCTCCATTTGCAATGGGATTCACCGGAATGTTGACCAAAGTCTGAAACCCCAGACTTCTGGGCTGTAAAGTATCCATTTTTATCAGATTTATTTTGGATTTGATGCAGACTGAAGACTTTGTGCTACCTTCAGTGTGTGTGAGCATGGACAGACCATCAGTCTAATGTTACAGAGGAGGGGAGCTGGAGCTGCAGATGATTTCACAGTTGAAAGGGCAGCTGGAAGCACAGCCTGCCACCATCAGCCCTTCTCACAGGCAGGCCCTGGTGTGATTCCTGCCCTGATGGCTCCCTGACTCCAGACAAAATATGATCCGATAGTCAGCCTGGGAAATAAAGCTCCAAAGCTTCATTTATCTAATTTATCTATTCATTTATCTATTACTTCATTTATCTCTTACTTAATTTATCTATTTAATATCACTCCAAATGGTTCTTTCTCTCAAGACTAAAGGAAACTTGCTACCAGGTGTTCCCAAACATCTCCAGCTCCTAAATGCAGGGAGAAGTCTGTCAGCCCCCAAAAAGCATGTTGTGCCAAACCCCGATAATGAAAAGCTCCAAACAAAAAACAGCAGTGAAAGAATTTTTAATGCTGTTATAAATCACTTTGAAATGAAGCATGTCAATGCCTTATGAGGAAAACTAAACTGATGCAAACAGCACTCAGGAGCTGGCAGCATTTCGTAGTTTTTTACACTCATCCCACACAGAACTGGCTTTATTTCTTTTGAACAGGCAGATTTTTACCCATCATCCTTGCTAGTGTCTCATGTTGACATCAGCAGGAGCCTTCATCAAATACATTTGTCTTTATACTGATACTTTTTATAGAATTGGGCTGCTTGCCACTCAAGGAAATTGTAGTTTCAGAGGAGTTCAAGTGGCTCCTCAATATAATTCATTCCCAGAGAAGATTAAGAAAAGCTTAAAGCTGGCAGCATGACTACTTTGCCTGGAAGAAGCAGGGAGTATTTCTTACTCAAGCTGACAGAAGAAAACTAAGACTCGTTTGGGTTTTAATGAAAAACAGAGTGTGACTAAATATAAATCCATACTTTAGCTGTCTTCTGCAGGGGAGAAACATCTCAGTGTAACCTCCAGAGTTACCATTATTTGCCCTGAGAAGTTCAAGCTTTGAGTGGATGTGGATGTACAGCACGTTCCGAGATCTGTCCTGTCAGAGCTCCCAGGGTGCTGCTCAACTTCATGCAAAGCAGAAGGAGTTGTGCAAAGCAGGAGACAGAAATCAGGGCACAAATGTCAAGTGCTCCTCTCTTGCCAGCTGCTACTTGTCAGCAGAGGAATATCGATATGACTGAAAGGCAACTGCTTGGTTATCAGTCAATCTAAGGGAGTGGGCTTGTACTGACAGCTGATGGTTTGTAACCAGTACCCATCAGGGATGAGTAATCTGGTGATAAAGGCCTGGGACTTTAGGTAACTTTTTGGCTTTATATGATACAGAGTAATGTTTGATATAGCAGACAATCCTGTGCCTCCAGAAATCCTAGAATCACAGAATGGGTTGGACTGGAAGTGACCTTAAAGTCCACCTCATTCAAAACCCCAGCATGGGCAGGGACACCTGCCACAATCCCAGGCTGCTCCAAGCCCTGTCTAACCTGGCCTTGGAAAACTTCCAGGGATCCAGGGGCAGCCACAGCTTCTCTGGGTACCCTGTGCCAGGGCCTCCCCACCCTCACAGGGAAGAATTCCTTCCCAATGTAGCATCTAACCCTGCCCTCTGGCAGTGGGAAGCCATTCCCCCTTGTCCTGTCACTCCACGCCCTGGTAGAAAGTCTCCCTCCATCTCTTTTGCAGGCTCCCTTCAGGCACTGGAAGGCCCCAGTTAGGTCACCCCAAAGCTTCTCTTTTCCAGACTGAACATTCCCAATTCTCTCAGCCTTTCCCCATGGAGCTGCCCCATCCCTCTGCTCATCCTGGTGCCTCCTCTGGACTCTCTCCAGCAGCTCCAGGTCCTTCCTGTGCTGGGACCACAGGGCTTGATGCAGCCCTGCAGGGGGGTTTTACCTGAGAAGGGCAGAGGGGCAGAATCCTCCCCTCTCCTGCTCCCCACGCTGCTTTTGATGCTTCTTTTTGATTCTTCTCTACAATTCCACATTTGTGTGTGCTTTTGCTCCTTTTTTTAGTTGGAACTGGAAGTTAAGTTAGATGCTTGTCCCTTTTTTTCCTGTAGAAGTTGTTCAGCTTTCAAATGCTATGGAAGAAGATGGATTCAGAGCACTGCCTGAAGCCTGCCCCAGTATTCTGAAGGAGAGAAGTAATTGTTTGCTTAGCTGACAATGGAGCTGGGCTCTCCAGAAGCCAAAGTAGCACTTCAGGTGATAGGGGCAACCTAATAAAATTGGCTCTTGACTATTTTTAGGCTGTAAGAAAACAGTATGGAAAGAATATTTTCTGCTAGAAGGGGATGGAGCCAGGGTTCCAATCTAAGCATGCGCAGAAGTTAAAGCAGATAATATGAATAAAAACTGATAAATGGGTGCCAATAAAACTAGTCACTAACTAAAGTCTCCTTGTTTGATTCCAGCCAAATCATCAGACTCAAGACCCTTCCTCTGCCTCTGTGGCAGAGGTTGCTGGTTGAAGCCAGTGGGAGTTTTGCAGCATTTTTTCTGGAATGCATGAGCTGGTATAATAAGTTTACCCTACTTGGACTTAGCAGGGTAAACCTTTCGTGCCCCTGTGTAATCCTGGCTGTGCAGCTTTGCCCTAGCTGGCTGAGCTGGTCCTTGAAAAAAATGGCAAACTTGTAACTAAATGTAATGCAAACCCTTTTCCTTGTTCTGAACAGGACTTGCCATGTGTTCATGGCTAAGGATTAGCACTTCACTCTCAACATTTCAGCTTTTAGTTGCAGATTTGCAGTCTGAGGGAAGGTCAGCATGGAAAACTTCATTCTCCAAAGGGAAAGCTGACATGCAAGTGTCACTTTGGTGAATAGAATAAGAGTTTTAAGTAAGTGCTTCTCAATTATCAGTAACAAGCTTTGAAGTGCAAAGCTGAATGACTAAGGCTTCTGTACTCAAAGGTCTCCAAGTGATCTGCGACTGGAAAATGTAACAAGAATCAGTTTTCCAACATGACAGAACCATACTCTGTTCTGCTTATATGATGATTCATGACCACCACCTCTCTGTGTGGGCTTGTCCTTGCTCTTTCCTTGTCCTTCCACAGCAGCTTTTATTTCTTTTCCCTGGAAAGACCCCTTTTTGCACTGGTGTGTGTATAGCACTGGTGGAGAGTGCTTAAACCTCTGCACTTGGGGGCTGAGACACAGCTCACAGTGCCCTGTCGCAGCACAGAGCCAAGTCTGTGCCTGGGCTAAGAGTGAAGTCAGTCCTTTGGCTCTGGGAATCAGTTCAGCAGTGGACCAGGCTTTATTCAAGCCTTGATTGCTTCACTGTTCAAAAAAAAAAGTGAAAAAAGTGTACTAAAAAGGGCTGAAATGTAACTCTGAACAGTTGAATTATTTAGCTGGAGTTCTCAGTACAGTACAAACTTCATAACTTTCATAACTCATGTTTTGTCCCTTCCCTCCACGGAGATGAAATGCACTGATTTACATTTGCTCTCTTTTTTTGTCATTAAGAGAAAAGAATCAAACTCTTTGTAGGCTGTGCAGCAAAAGAGTAAGTTATTTTACCTTTTTTGGGTTTTGTTGTGTTTTTTTTGTACTCCTAAATACTATGAGTTGATGAATATTTAAATGGGATCAATTCTGCTGTAGCTTGGGGATAATTTGCATAAGCTCCAGCGTTCTCACTAGTGCAAGTGACACTGATGCCATGCAGGACAAAGCTGTGCCAAAGGTTGGGACATGGTGTGCAGAGTGACTGCCTGTGGTTGGTGAGCTTCCAGCCTCCCAGGCATTGCTGGCTTCAGCCATGGGGACAGGAAGCCTGGAGAAAAGGAGGCTCAGGGGGACCTGGCTCTCCACAACTCCCTGACAGGAGGAAGCAGACAGGGGGGTTTGGCTCTGTTCCCAGGGAACAGGGACAGGAGGAGAGGGAATGGCCTCAAGTTGTGTTCAAGTTGGACAATCAAGAGAAATTTCTTCACAGAAAGAGTGTTCAGGCCTTGGCAGGGCCTACCCAGGGTAGTGTGGAGTCCCCATCCCTGGAGGTGCCCAAGGAAGGCCTGGACGTGGCACTCGGTGCTCCGGGCTGGGTGATGGGGGGGAACAGTCACAGGTTGAACTCAGTGATCTTGGAAGTCTTTTCTAACCTAAATGATTCTGTGATTCCATAAAGTATGAGAAAATAAAAATGTTTGTCCTAAGCTTGAAGTAATTTGAGCTGGTGGCCTGAAAAGAAGGGAAAAGCCTTTTGTTGTCAGTTCATATTGCAAAAATGTCCCTGTAAAAACAGACAGAAGGTAAAGTTGCCCAGAGAAGCTGTGGCTGTCCAGTCCCTGGAAGTGTCCAAAGCCAGGCTGGGCGCGGCTTGGAGCAACCTGGGATAGTGGAAGGTGTCCCTGCGCATGGCAGGGGGTGGAACGGGATGAGCTTTAAGGTCCTTTCCAACCCAAACCATCCTGTGACTCTACGGTGACCTATCAGATCATCATGTTCTGCACTGCAGGAAGGCTCTCAGTGCACACACAGTACTGCTGGCTGCTGCTGCATCACACAAGGGGGTTTGTTACAGCCCAGGCTCTCTGGATGGGCTTCAGAGAAGCTGCTGAGCCATGAAAAATTCAGGTTAGGGTGACCCTACTGATCCAGTTCCTAGTCCCAGAGTTCAGCTATTTTTATCTCGTTACCCGTCTGTGCACAATATGTGGCTTTCTAGGCGTACTTGTGTAACCTGCTCTGGTGATGCAATTTATCAGTCAAGTGTATGAACTGTCTGAGTCTGTACAGCCCTCACTCCTGGCACAAATAACAGCCCAGCAGCTGTCCAGCTGTTTGACCTGCCTGGCAATGAGAAGGATAAAGAAAGAAAATGCACAAAACCTGGCAAAAGCTGAAGCCTGCTTTTCAATGCTTCATACCCACTGCAAGAGGATGAGGGCAAACAAGACAGCACTTCCCTGTGTACCTTTTGGTAGTCACACTTCAAAGTGCAAGAAATGGTGAAGTATAGCTGTCCAATGCAAGTCTGTGGATTCTGGGAATGTGTATAAAGGATATGGAATCCTTCATGGATTGGCAGTGAAAATATTTCTAAGGACTAAAGTCTCACAGTACTGTATGGTGCAGTATGCAAAGAGAAAGGGTTTTGCCAAGAACAAAACAGGGGACAAGAGGATAAATGTGTTGTCCTTGCTCTCAAGACAGGCAAGCCACCATCTCAAACACGGACCAGGAATGGGAGGTGCAAGGATGAAGCCACTAAAAAAGTGGAATGGATGGTAAATGAAGGGAAGACACCAAAATGAGACTGAACCAAGTGCTCAGATTGGACTGCAAACTTATCAGTAGGTTTTTGCTTCAGTCTCTTCAGGAAGGACTTGAACTGGAAGAAATTAATGACTGAAAACAGCTAGAAAGGGCATACTGGGATTTTGGTGTCTGGAAAGAGGGAGGAAACAAAAGGCAGTTGCTAGCAGTGAGGTGGGATAACTTGCACTGATCAGTTCTAAAGGGTAGCCTTTCCTTTTTGAACGGGAAATTATTATTTTCACCTCATATCAGTAATTTATTGGTAAACAAACTTTATTTCAATGAGGAGGGATTGGAACATGTCCCCTCATTGCTTGCCCTCCCCAGCTCCAGGGCAGGTTGATAAAAGCATGCAAATAAGCCACTTGACTGGCAAAAGTATCTAGAAAAATCAGTTCAGGCTTCCATGGAAAAGACACTGATGCTCTGGAAGGCATCAGAGAGCTGAGGTGTAGCTGGAGAAGCAGTGCAGGCAGTCTCATCTGTATGAGGATGGGGACAGGACCCCAAAGAGCAGAGACAGATTTCCTGGAACATGGACTTCGCTTGCTCCTATTTAAATTGTTAAATGCAAATTTCTGTGCTTCACTGCCAAGAGACCTGAGTTTTGTGAACAGGAGGATAGGACTATCAAGCAGCTTGAGAGACAGAGGTTAAAAGGCAGGTCAGCCCAGGTCATGGGTAAAATCTGAAGACAAACTGAGATTCAGTGGACAAGAGTTGGAGTAGGAAGAATGACCAACAGGAAATGAAGCTCCAACAATAAACCTTATCCTGAAAAATGCCAGATTGTTTTGCATTCCAGTAGGAATATCTGTCTTGGTTCTCAGGGTAAGGCACTACTTGGTGGGATAGTAAAGAAAACAAGTAGTTCTCTGGGGAAAATGTGACGTGCCAGATATCCAGACACTGGATGAAGTGCTGAAGGAGAAGAGGGAGAGAGCTGTTTGTCATTCCCAGCACTCCCTTGAGCCCAGGGTTTACTTCCTCCAGCTCTCAATACAGCAGGCTTTGCACCCCATGGTTTCCTTGGACTGATACACCAGGATGATTCCTTGTTGTACACCAGGCTCTTTTGGAGAATAATAGTTGTAATTGTTGTGTGTTAGTTTGTGTGTAATAGTTACAGCTCACTGAATTTGAACAGTCTCATCAGCTGGAGCGCAAAGCCCTTCAAACCACACATTCCCCTGTAAAAATTTGGTTTAGAAATGGCCTTGTTGCCTCTTTTTCAGCAGAACACAAAATTCAGCATTAATGGCTTGTAGCACAGCAGTTTGGGTATGGATGCTGCCTGACTCAATGCTGGATACATTCACTAATGTATGTAAGTGAATGTATCCAGAAAGTATCTTAATCACTGCCATTGATGTCCAGCCATTGGTGCTCTTTCCATTTTCAGGATTAAGTTTCGATCATTTAGGGTTGGATTAAGGACCAAGTGGGTGTGTGTCATGGATTCAGTCTGAAACCAGACAGAAATATCGACTTGTGTTGTGATTTTAGGTTGCCAATTTGAAATTCTTTCATCAAGAGCAATGCATTCTTAAACAGTCAGTTTTCCCAATTCTAGAATAGTCTTTCTTCAATTATTTTAGGGATTGGAGCATCACTTATTTGCTATGGAAAAAAAAAAAAAAAAAAAACAAATTTCGCACGAAAAACGACCGCCCGCTG